>JBBBDQ010021817.1:0-36632 GCA_037127315.1 Ascarosepion bandense | reverse complement strand
AATACTGTATTGTCTGATTAATAATACTGTGAGGAAAGCTTAGAACAATAGGTTGAATGATGAAAATGTTTAGCCACATGAAGGACATGGATTAATGATACAGTAATAGAGAATACTGTATTGTCTGATTAATAATACTGTGAGGAAAGCTTAGAACAATAGGTTGAATGAAGAAAATGTTTAGCCACATGAAGGACATGGATTAATGATACAGTAATAGAGAATACTGTATTGTCTGATTAATAATACTGTGAGGAAAGCTTAGAACAATAGGTTGAATGAAGAAAATGTTTAGCCACATGAAGGTCATGGATTAATGATACAGTAATAGAGAATACTGTATTGTCTGATTAATACTGTGAGGAAAGCTTAGAACAATAGGTTGAATGATGAAAATGTTTAGCCACATGAAGGACATGGATTAATGATACAGTAATAGAGAATACTGTATTGTCTGATTAATAATACTGTGAGGAAAGCTTAGAAACAATAGGTTGAATGAAGAAAATGTTTAGCCACATGAAGGTCATGGATTAATGATACAGTAATAGAGAATACTGTATTGTCTGATTAATAATACTGTGAGGAAAGCTTAGAACAATAGGTTGAATGATGAAATGTTTAGCCACATGAAGGACATGGATTAATGATACAGTAATAGAGAATACTGTATTGTCTGATTAATAATACTGTGAGGAAAGCTTAGAACAACAGGTTGAATGAAGAAAATGTTTAGCCACATGAAGGACATGGATTAATGATACAGTAATAGAGAATACTGTATTGTCTGATTAATAATACTGTGAGGAAAGCTTAGAACAATAGGTTGAATGAAGAAAATGTTTAGCCACATGAAGGCTGTCATGGATTAATGATACAGTAATAGAGAATACTGTATTGTCTGATTAATAATACTGTGAGGAAAGCTTAGAACAATAGGTTGAATGATGAAAATGTTTAGCCACATGAAGGACATGGATTAATGATACAGTAATAGAGAATACTGTATTGTCTGATTAATAATACTGTGAGGAAAGCTAGAACAATAGGTTGAATGAAGAAAATGTTTAGCCACATGAAGGACATGGATTAATGATACAGTAATAGAGAATACTGTATTGTCTGATTAATACTGTGAGGAAAGTCAGAACAATAGGTTGAATGATGAAAATGTTTAGCCACATGAAGGACATGGATTAATGATACAGTAATAGAGAATACTGTATTGTCTGATTAATAATACTGTGAGGAAAGCTTAGAACAATAGGTTGAATGATGAAAATGTTTAGCCACATGAAGGACATGGATTAATGATACACAGAGAATACCGTATTGTCTGAATAATACTGTGAGGAAAGCTTAGAACAATAGGTTGAATGAAGAAAATGTTTAGCCACATGAAGGACATGGATTAATGATACAGTAATAGAGAATACTGTATTGTCTGATTAATAATACTGTGAGGAAAGCTAGAACAATAGGTTGAATGATGAAAATGTTTAGCCACATGAAGGACATGGATTAATGATACAGTAATAGAGAATACTGTATTGTCTGATTAATAATACTGTGAGGAAAGCTAGGAAACAATAGGTTGAATGAAGAAAATGTTTAGCCACATGAAGGACATGGATTAATGATACAGTAATAGAGAATACTGTATTGTCTGATTAATAATACTGTGAGGAAAGCTTAGAACAATAGGTTGAATGATGAAAATGTTTAGCCACATGAAGGACATGGATTAATGATACAGTAATAGAGAATACTGTATTGTCTGATTAATAATACTGTGAGGAAAGCTTAGAACAATAGGTTGAATGATGAAAATGTTTAGCCACATGAAGGACATGGATTAATGATACAGTAATAGAGAATACTGTATTGTCTGATTAATAATACTGTGAGGAAAGCTTAGAACAATAGGTTGAATGAAGAAAATGTTTAGCCACATGAAGGACATGGATTAATGATACAGTAATAGAGAATACTGTATTGTCTGATTAATAATACTGTGAGGAAAGCTTAGAACAATAGGTTGAATGATGAAAATGTTTAGCCACATGAAGGACATGGATTAATGATACAGCAATAGAGAATACTGTATTGTCTGATTAATAATACTGTGAGGAAAGCTTAGAACAATAGGTTGAATGATGAAAATAGCCACATGAAGGACATGGATTAATGATACAGTAATAGAGAATACTGTGTATTGTCTGATTAATAATACTGTGAGGAAAGCTTAGAACAATAGGTTGAATGAAGAAAATGTTTAGCCACATGAAGGACATGGGATTAATGATACAGTAATAGAGAATACTGTATTGTCTGATTAATAATACTGGTGAGGAAAGCTTAGAACAATAGGTTGAATGAAGAAAATGTTTAGCCACATGAAGGACATGGATTAATGATACAGTAATAGAGAATACTGTATTGTCTGATTAATAATACTGTGAGGAAAGCTTAGAACAATAGGTTGAATGATGAAAATGTTTAGCCACATGAAGGTCATGGATTAATGATACAGTAATAGAGAATACTGTATTGTCTGATTAATAATACTGTGAGGAAAGCTTAGAACAATAGGTTGAATGAAGAAAATGTTTAGCCACATGAAGGACATGGATTAATGATACAGCATGAGTAGAATACTGTATTGTCTGATTAATAATACTGTGAGGAAAGCTTAGAACAATAGGTTGAATGAAGAAAATGTTTAGCCACATGAAGGACATGGATTAATGATACAGTAATAGAGAATACTGTATTGTCTGATTAATAATACTGTGAGGAAAGCTTAGAAACAATAGGTTGAATGATGAAAATGTTTAGCCACATGAAGGTCATGGATTAATGATACAGTAATAGAGAATACTGTATTGTCTGGATTAATAATACTGTGAGGAAAGCTTAGAACAATAGGTTGAATGAAGAAAAAAATGTTTAGCCACATGAAGGACATGGATTAATGATACAGTAATAGAGAATACTGTATTGTCTGATTAATAATACTGTGAGGAAAGCTTAGAACAATAGGTTGAATGAAGAAAATGTTTAGCCACATGAAGGACATGGATTAATGATACAGTAATAGAGAATACTGTATTGTCTGATTAATAATACTGTGAGGAAAGCTTAGAACAATAGGTTGAATGAAGAAAATGTTTAGCCACATGAAGGACATGGATTAATGATACAGTAATAGAGAATACTGTATTGTCTGATTAATAATACTGTGAGGAAAGCTTAGAACAATAGGTTGAATGAAGAAAATGTTTAGCCACATGAAGGACATGGATTAATGATACAGTAATAGAGAATACTGTATTGTCTGATTAATAATACTGTGAGGAAAGCTTAGAACAATAGGTTGAATGAAGAAAATGTTTAGCCACATGAAGGACATGGATTAATGATACAGTAATAGAGAATACTGTATTGTCTGATTAATAATACTGTGAGGAAAGCTTAGAACAATAGGTTGAATGATGAAAATGTTTAGCCACATGAAGGTCATGTGGATTAATGATACAGTAATAGAGAATACTGTATTGTCTGATTAATAATACTGTGAGGAAAGCTTAGAACAATAGGTTGAATGAAGAAAATGTTTAGCCACATGAAGGACATGGATTAATGATACAGTAATAGAGAATACTGTATTGTCTGATTAATAATACTGTGAGGAAAGCTTAGAACAAATAGGCTGAATGATGAAAATGTTTAGCCACATGAAGGACATGTGGATTAATGATACAGTAATAGAGAATACTGTATTGTCTGATTAATAATACTGTGAGGAAAGCTTAGAACAATAGGTTGAATGATGAAAATGTTTAGCCACATGAAGGACATGGATTAATGATACAGTAATAGAGAATACCGTATTGTCTGATTAATAATACTGTGAGGAAAGCTTAGAACAATAGGTTGAATGAAGAAAATGTTTACTGCTACGAAGGATGATGGATTAAATGATACAGTAATAGAGAATACTGTATTGTCTGATTAATAATACTGTGAGGAAAGCTAGAACAATAGGTTGAATGAAGAAAATGTTTAGCCACATGAAGGACATGGATTAATGATACAGTATTGAGAATAGTCATCTGATTAATAATACTGTGAGGAAAGCTGAACAATAGGTTGAATGATGAAAATGTTTAGCCACATGAAGGACATGGATTAATGATACAGTAATAGAGAATACTGTATTGTCTGATTAATAATACTGTGAGGAAAGCTTAGAACAATAGGTTGAATGAAGAAAATGTTTAGCTACATGAAGGACATATATTAATGATACAGTAATAGAGAATACTGTATTGTCTGATTAATAATACTGTGAGGAAAGCTTAGAACAATAGGTTGAATGAAGAAAATGTTTAGCCACATGAAGGACATGGATTAATGATACAGTAATAGAGAATACTGTATTGTCTGATTAATAATACTGTGAGGAAAGCTTAGAACAATAGGTTGAATGAAGAAAATGTTTAGCCACATGAAGGACATGGATTAATGATACAGTAATAGAGAATACTGTATTGTCTGATTAATAATACTGTGAGGAAAGCTTAGAACAATAGGTTGAATGAAGAAAATGTTTAGCCACATGAAGGACATGGATTAATGATACAGTAATAGAGAATACTGTATTGTCTGATTAATAATACTGTGAGGAAAGCTTAGAACAATAGGTTGAATGAAGAAAATGTTTAGCCACATGAAGGACATGGATTAATGGATACAGCAATAGAGAATACTGTATTGCTCCGATTAATAATACTGTGAGGAAAGCTTAGAACAATAGGTTGAATGATGAAAATGTTTAGCCACATGAAGGACATGGGATTAATGATACAGTAAGAGAATACTGTATTGAATTAGTTGTCTGATTAATAATACTGTGAGGAAAGCTTAGAACAATAGGTTGAATGAAGAAAATGTTTAGCCACATGAAGGACATGGATTAATGATACAGTAATAGAGAATACTGTATTGTCTGATTAATACTGTGAGGAAAGCTTAGAACAATAGGTTGAATGAAGAAAATGTTTAGCCACATGAAGGACATGGATTAATGATACAGTAATAGAGAATACTGTATTGTCTGATTAATAATACTGTGAGGAAAGCTTAGAAACAATAGGTTGAATGAAGTGAAAATGTTTAGCCACATGAAGGACATGGATTAATGATACAGTAATAGAGAATACTGTATTGTCTGATTAATAATACTGTGAGGAAAGCTTAGAACAATAGGTTGAATGAAGAAAATGTTTAGCCACATGAAGGACATGGATTAATGATACAGTAATAGAGAATACTGTATTGTCTGATTAATAATACTGTGAGGAAAGCTTAGAACAATAGGTTGAATGAAGAAAATGTTTAGCCACATGAAGGACATGGATTAATGATACAGTAATAGGGAGAATACTGCATTGTCTGATTAATAATACTGTGAGGAAAGCTTAGAACAATAGGTTGAATGATGAAAATGTTTAGCCACATGAAGGACATGGATTAATGATACAGTAATAGAGAATACTGTATTGTCTGATTAATAATACTGTGAGGAAAGCTTAGAACAATAGGTTGAATGATGAAAATGTTTAGCCACATGAAGGACATGGATTAATGATACAGTAATAGAGAATACTGTATTGTCTGATTAATAATACTGTGAGGAAAGTTTAGAACAATAGGTTGAATGAAGAAAATGTTTAGCCACATGAAGGACATGGATTAATGATACAGTAATAGAGAATACTGTATTGTCTGATTAATAATACTGTGAGGAAAGCTTAGAACAATAGGTTGAATGAAGAAAATGTTTAGCCACATGAAGGACATGGGATTAATGATACAGTAATAGAGAATACTGCATTGTCTGATTAATAATACTGTGAGGAAAGCTTAGAACAATAGGTTGAATGATGAAATGTTTAGCCACATGAAGGACATGGATTAATGATACAGTAATAGAGAATACTGTATTGTCTGATTAATAATACTGTGAGGAAAGCTTAGAACAATAGGTTGAATGAAGAAAATGTTTAGCCACATGAAGGACATGGATTAATGATACAGTAATAGAGAATACTGTATTGTCTGATTAATAATACTGTGAGGAAAGCTTAGAACAATAGGCTGAATGATGAAAATGTTTAGCCACATGAAGGACATGGATTAATGATACAGTAATAGAGAATACTGTATTGTCTGATTAATAATACTGTGAGGAAAGCTTAGAACAATAGGTTGAATGATGAAATGTTTAGCCACATGAAGGTCATGGATTAATGATACAGTAATAAGAATACTGTATTGTCTGATTAATAATACTGTGAGGAAAGCTTAGAACAATAGGTTGAATGATGAAAATGTTTAGCCACATGAAGGTCATGGATTAAATGATACAGTAATAGAGAATACTGTATTGTCTGATTAATAATACTGTGAGGAAAGCTTAGAACAATAGGTTGAATGAAGAAAATGTTTCTTAGCCAACATGAAGGACATGGATTAATGATACAGTAATAGAGAATACTGTATTGTCTGATTAATAATACTGTGAGGAAAGCTTAGAACAATAGGTTGAATGATGAAAATGTTTAGCCACATGAAGGACATAGATTAATGATACAGTAATAGAGAATACTGTATTGTCTGATTAATAATACTGTGAGGAAAGCTTAGAACAATAGGTTGAATGAAGAAAATGTTTAGCCACATGAAGGACATGGATTAATGATACAGTAATATGGAATACTGTATTGTCTGATTAATAATACTGTGAGGAAAGCTTAGAACAATAGGTTGAATGATGAAAATGTTTAGCCACATGAAGGACATGGATTAATGATACAGTAATAGAGAATACTGTATTGTCTGATTAATAATACTGTGAGGAAAGCTTAGAACAATAGGTTGAATGATGAAAATGTTTAGCCACATGAAGGTCATGGATTAATGATACAGTAATAGAGAATACTGTATTGTCTGATTAATAATACTGTGAGGAAAGCTTAGAACAATAGGTTGAATGAAGAAAATGTTTAGCCACATGAAGGACATGGATTAATGATACAGTAATAGAGAATACTGTATTGTCTGATTAATAATACTGTGAGGAAAGCTTAGAACAATAGGTTGAATGAAGAAATGTTTAGCCACATGAAGGTCATGGATTAATGATACAGTAATAGAGAATACTGTATTGTCTGATTAATAATACTGTGAGGAAAGCTTAGAACAATAGGTTGAATGATGAAAATATTAGCCACATGAAGGTCATGGATTAATGATACAGTAATAGAGAATACTGTATTGTCTGATTAATAATACTGTGAGGAAAGCTTAGAACAATAGGTTGAATGAAGAAAATGTTTAGCCACATGAAGGACATGGATTAATGATACAGTAATAGAGAATACTGTATTGTCTGATTAATAATACTGTGAGGAAAGCTTTAGAACAATAGGTTGAATGAAGAAAATGTTTAGCCACATGAAGGACATGGATTAATGATACAGTAATAGAGAATACTGTATTGTCTGATTAATAATACTGTGAGGAAAGCTTAGAACAATAGGTTGAATGAAGAAAATGTTTAGCCACATGAAGGACATGGATTAATGATACAGTAATAGAGAATACTGTATTGTCTGATTAATAATACTGTGAGGAAAGCTTAGAACAATAGGTTGAATGAAGAAAATGTTTAGCCACATGAAGGACATGGATTAATGATACAGTAATAGAGAATACTGTATTGTCTGATTAATAATACTGTGAGGAAAGTTTAGAACAATAGGTTGAATGAAGAAAATGTTTAGCCACATGAAGGACATGGATTAATGATACAGTAATAGAGAATACTGTATTGTCTGATTAATAATACTGTGAGGAAAGCTTAGAACAATAGGTTGAATGATGAAAATGTTTAGCCACATGAAGGACATGGATTAATGATACAGTAATAGAGAATACTGTATTGTCTGATTAATAATACTGTGAGGAAAGCTTAGAACAATAGGTTGAATGAAGAAAAATGTTTAGCCACATGAAGGACATGGATTAATGATACAGTAATAGAGAATACTGTATTGTCTGATTAATAATACTGTGAGGAAAGCTTAGAACAATAGGTTGAATGATGAAAATGTTTAGCCAAGCATGAAGGACATGGATTAATGATACAGTAATAGAGAATACTGTATTGTCTGATTAATAATACTGTGAGGAAAGCTTAGAACAATAGGTTGAATGAAGAAAATGTTTAGCCACATGAAGGACATGGATTAATGATACAGTAATATAGGCCTACTGTATTGTCTGATTAATAATACTGTGAGGAAAGCTTAGAACAATAGGTTGAATGAAGAAAATGTTTAGCCACATGAAGGTCATGGATTAATGATACAGTAATAGAGAATACTGTATTGTCTGATTAATAATACTGTGTGAGGAAAGCTTAGAACAATAGGTTGAATGATGAAAATGTTTAGCCACATGAAGGTCATGGATTAATGATACAGTAATAGAGAATACTGTATTGTCTGATTAATAATACTGTGAGGAAAGCTTAGAACAATAGGTTGAATGATGAAAATGTTTAGCCACATGAAGGACATGGATTAATGATACAGTAATAGAGAATACTGTATTGTCTGATTAATAATACTGTGAGGAAAGCTTAGAACAATAGGTTGAATGAAGAAAATGTTTAGCCACATGAAGGACATGGATTAATGATACAGTAATAGAGAATACTGTATTGTCTGATTAATAATACTGTGAGGAAAGCTTAGAACAATAGGTTGAATGATGAAAATGTTTAGCCACATGAAGGACATGGATTAATGATACAGTAATAGAGAATACTGTATTGTCTGATTAATAATACTGTGAGGAAAGCTTAGAACAATAGGTTGAATGAAGAAAATGTTTAGCCACATGAAGGACATGGATTAATGATACAGTAATAGAGAATACTGTATTGTCTGATTAATAATACTGTGAGGAAAAGCTTAGAACAATAGGTTGAATGAAGAAAATGTTTAGCCACATGAAGGACATGGATTAATGATACAGTAATAGAGAATACTGTATTGGCCTGATTAATAATACTGTGAGGAAAGCTTAGAACAATAGGTTGAATGAAGAAAATGTTTAGCCACATGAAGGACATGGATTAATGATACAGTAATAGAGAATACTGTATTGTCTGATTAATAATACTGTGAGGAAAGCTTAGAACAATAGGTTGAATGAAGAAAATGTTTAGCCACATGAAGGACATGGATTAATGATACAGCACAGAGAATACTGCATTGTCTGATTAATAATACTGTGAGGAAAGCTTAGAACAATAGGTTGAATGAAGAAAATGTTTAGCCACATGAAGGATATGGATTAATGATACAGTAATAGAGAATACTGGCCAGTCTGCTGATTAATAATACTGTGAGGAAAGCTTAGAACAATAGGTTGAATGAAGAAAATGTTTAGCCACATGAAGGACATGGATTAATGATACAGTAATAGAGAATACTGTATTGTCTGATTAATAATACTGTGAGGAAAGCTTAGAACAATAGGTTGAATGAAGAAAATGTTTAGCCACATGAAGGACATGGATTAATGATACAGTAATAGAGAATACTGTATTGTCTGATTAATAATACCGTGAGGAAAGCTTAGAACAATAGGTTGAATGAAGAATTGTTTAGCCACATGAAGGACATGGATTAATGATACAGTAATAGAGAATACTGTATTGTCTGATTAATAATACTGTGAGGAAAGCTTAGAACAATAGGTTGAATGAAGAAAATGTTTAGCCACATGAAGCGATGGATTAATGATACAGTAATAGAGAATACTGTATTGTCTGATTAATAATACTGTAGTGTTTTAGAACAATAGGTTGAATGATGAAAATGTTTAGCCACATGAAGGACATGGATTAATGACACAGTATTAGAGAATACTGTATTGTCTGATTAATAATACTGTGAGGAAAGCTTAGAACAATAGGTTGAATGATGAAATGTTTAGCCACATGAAGGACATGGATTAATGATATAGTAATAGAGAATACTGTATTGTCTGATTAATAATACTGTGAGGAAAGCTTAGAACAATAGGTTGAATGATGAAAATGTTTAGCCACATGAAGGACATGGATTAATGATATAGTAATAGAGAATACTGTATTGTCTGATTAATAATACTGTGAGGAAAGCTTAGAACAATAGGTTGAATGATGAAAATGTTTAGCCACATGAAGGTCATGGATTAATGATACAGTAATAGAGAATACTGTATTGTCTGATTAATAATACTGTGAGGAAAGCTTAGAACAATAGGTTGTCGATGAAAATGTTTAGCCACATGAAGGACATGGATTAATGATATAGTAATAGAGAATACTGTATTGTTCGATTAATAATACTGTGAGGAAAGCTTAGAACAATAGGTTGAATGAAGAAATGTTTAGCCACATGAAGGACATGTGGATTAATGATACAGTAATAGAGAATACTGTATTGTCTGATTAATAATACTGTGAGGAAAGCTTAGAACAATAGGTTGAATGATGAAAATGTTTAGCCACATGAAGGTCATGGATTAATGATACAGTAATAGAGAATACTGTATTGTCTGATTAATAATACTGTGAGGAAAGCTTAGAACAATAGGTTGAATGATGAAAAATGTTTAGCCACATGAAGGTCATGGATTAATGATACAGTAATAGAGAATACTGTATTGTCTGATTAATAATACTGTGAGGAAAGCTTAGAACAATAGGTTGAATGATGAAAATGTTTAGCCACATGAAGGACATGGATTAATGATATAGTAATAGAGAATACTGTATTGTCTGATTAATAATACTGTGAGGAAAGCTTTGTGTATCAATAGGCTGAATGATGAAAATGTTTAGCCACATGAAGGACATGGATTAATGATATAGTAATAGAGAATACTGTATTGTCTGATTAATAATACTGTGAGGAAAGCTTAGAACAATAGGTTGAATGAAGAAAATGTTTAGCCACATGAAGGACATGGATTAATGATACAGTAATAGAGAATACTGTATTGTCTGATTAATAATACTGTGAGGAAAGCTTAGAACAATAGGTTGAATGATGAAAATGTTTAGCCACATGAAGGACATGGATTAATGATATAGTAATAGAGAATACTGTATTGTCTGATTAATAATACTGTGAGGAAAGCTTAGAACAATAGGTTGAATGATGAAAATGTTTAGCCACATGAAGGTCATGATTAATGATACAGTAATAGAGAATACTGTATTGTCTGATTAATAATACTGTGAGGAAAAGCTTAGAACAATAGGTTGAATGATGAAAATGTTTAGCCACATGAAGGACATGGATTAATGATATAGTAATAGAGAATACTGTATTGTCTGATTAATAATACTGTGAGGAAAGCTTAGAACAATAGGTTGAATGAAGAAAATGTTAGCCACATGAAGGACATGGATTAATGATACAGTAATAGAGAATACTGTATTGTCTGATTAATAATACTGTGAGGAAAGCTTAGAACAATAGGTTGAATGATGAAAATGTTTAGCCACATGAAGGTCATGGATTAATGATACAGTAATAGAGAATACTGTATTGTCTGATTAATAATACTGTGAGGAAAGCTTAGAACAATAGGTTGAATGATGAAAATGTTTAGCCACATGAAGGTCATGGATTAATGATACAGTAATAGAGAATACTGTATTGTCTGATTAATAATACTGTGAGGAAAGCTTAGAACAATAGGTTGAATGATGAAAATGTTTAGCCACATGAAGGACATGGATTAATGATATAGTAATAGAGAATACTGGCATTATCTGATTAATAATACTGTGAGGAAAGCTTAGAACAATAGGTTGAATATGAAAATGTTTAGCCACATGAAGGTCATGGATTAATGATACAGTAATAGAGAATACTGTATTGTCTGATTAATAATACTGTGAGGAAAGCTTAGAACAATAGGTTGAATGATGAAAATGTTTAGCCACATGAAGGACATGGATTAATGATATAGTAATAGAGAATACTGTATTGTCTGATTAATAATACTGTGGAGAAAGCTTTGAACAATAGGTTGAATGATGAAAATGTTTAGCCACATGAAGGACATGGATTAATGATATAGTAATAGAGAATACTGTATTGTCTGATTAATAATACTGTGAGGAAAGCTTAGAAACAATAGGTTGAATGATGAAAAATGTTTAGCCACATGAAGGTCATGGATTAATGATACAGTAATAGAGAATACTGTATTGTCTGATTAATAATACTGTGAGGAAAGCTTAGAACAATAGGTTGAATGATGAAAATGTTTAGCCACATGAAGGACATGGATTAATGATATAGTAATAGAGAATACTGTATTGTCTGATTAATAATACTGTGAGGAAAGCTAGAACAATAGGTTGAATGAAGAAAATGTTTAGCCACATGAAGGACATGGATTAATGATACAGTAATAGAGAATACTGTATTGTCTGATTAATAATACTGTGAGGAAAGCTTAGAACAATAGGTTGAATGATGAAAATGTTTAGCCACATGAAGGACATGGATTAATGATATAGTAATAGAGAATACTGTATTGTCTGATTAATAATACTGTGAGGAAAGCTTAGAACAATAGGTTGAATGATGAAAATGTTTAGCCACATGAAGGTCATGGGATTAATGATACAGTAATAGAGAATACTGTATTGTCTGATTAATAATACTGTGAGGAAAGCTTAGAACAATAGGTTGAATGAAGAAAATGTTTAGCCACATGAAGGACATGGATTAATGATACAGTAATAGAGAAATACTGTATTGTCTGATTAATAATACTGTGAGGAAAGCTTAGAACAATAGGTTGAATGATGAAAATGTTTAGCCACATGAAGGACATGGATTAATGATATAGTAATAGAGAATACTGTATTGTCTGATTAATAATACTGTGAGGAAAGCTTAGAACAATAGGTTGAATGAAGAAAATGTTTAGCCACATGAAGGACATGGATTAATGATATAGTAATAGAGAATACTGTATTGTCTGATTAATAATACTGTGAGGAAAGCTTAGAACAATAGGTTGAATGAAGAAAATGTTTAGCCACATGAAGGACATGGATTAATGATACAGTAATAGAGAATACTGTATTGTCTGATTAATAATACTGTGAGGAAAGCTTAGAACAATAGGTTGAATGATGAAAATGTTTAGCCACATGAAGGACATGGATTAATGATATAGTAATAGAGAATACTGTATTGTCTGATTAATAATACTGTGAGGAAAGCTTAGAACAATAGGTTGAATGATGAAAATGTTTAGCCACATGAAGGACATGGATTAAAATGATAGTAACAGAGAATACTGTATTGTCTGATTAATAATACTGTGAGGAAAGCTTAGAACAATAGGTTGAATGATGAAAATGTTTAGCCACATGAAGGACATGGATTAATGATATAGTAATAGAGATACTGTATTGTCTGATTAATAATACTGTGAGGAAAGCTTAGAACAATAGGTTGAATGAAGAAATGTTTAGCCACATGAAGGACATGGATTAATGATACAGTAATAGAGAATACTGTATTGTCTGATTAATAATACTGTGAGGAAAAGCTTAGAACAATAGGTTGAATGATGAAAATGTTTAGCCACATGAAGGACATGGATTAATGATATAGTAATAGAGAATACTGTATTGTCTGATTAATAATACTGTGAGGAAAGCTTAGAACAATAGGTTGAATGATGAAAATGTTTAGCCACATGAAGGTCATGGATTAATGATACAGTAATAGAGAATACTGTATTGTCTGATTAATAATACTGTGAGGAAAGCTTAGAACAATAGGTTGAATGATGAAAATGTTTAGCCACATGAAGGACATGGATTAATGATATAGTAATAGAGAATACTGTATTGTCTGATTAATAATACTGTGAGGAAAGCTTAGAACAATAGGTTGAATGAAGAAAATGTTTAGCCACATGAAGGACATGGATTAATGATACAGTAATAGAGAATACTGTATTGTCTGATTAATAATACTGTGAGGAAAGCTTAGAACAATAGGTTGAATGATGAAAATGTTTAGCCACATGAAGGTCATGGATTAATGATACAGTAATAGAGAATACTGTATTGTCTGATTAATAATACTGTGAGGAAAGCTTAGAACAATAGGTTGAATGATGAAAATGTTTAGCCACATGAAGGTCATGGATTAATGATACAGTAATAGAGAATACTGTATTGTCTGATTAATAATACTGTGAGGAAAGCTTAGAACAATAGGTTGAATGATGAAAATGTTTAGCCACATGAAGGACATGGATTAATGATATAGTAATAGAGAATACTGTATTGTCTGATTAATAATACTGTGAGGAAAGCTTAGAACAATAGGTTGAATGATGAAAATGTTTAGCCACATGAAGGTCATGGATTAATGATACAGTAATAGAGAATACTGTATTGTCTGATTAATAATACTGTGAGGAAAGCTTAGAACAATAGGTTGAATGATGAAAATGTTTAGCCACATGAAGGACATGGATTAATGATATAGTAATAGAGAATACTGTATTGTCTGATTAATAATACTGTGAGGAAAGCTTAGAACAATAGGTTGAATGATGAAAATGTTTAGCCACATGAAGGACATGGATTAATGATATAGTAATAGAGAATACTGTATTGTCTGATTAATAATACTGTGAGGAAAGCTTAGAACAATAGGTTGAATGATGAAAATGTTTAGCCACATGAAGGTCAGGGATTAAATGATACAGAATAGAGAATACTGTATTGTCTGATTAATAATACACTGTGAGGAAAGCTTAGAACAATAGGTTGAATGATGAAAATGTTTAGCCACATGAAGGACATGGATTAATGATATAGTAATAGAGAATACTGTATTGTCTGATTAATAATACTGTGAGGAAAGCTTAGAACAATAGGTTGAATGAAGAAAATGTTTAGCCACATGAAGGACATGGATTAATGATACAGTAATAGAGAATACTGTATTGTCTGATTAATAATACTGTGAGGAAAGCTTAGAACAATAGGTTGAATGATGAAAATGTTTAGCCACATGAAGGACATGGATTAATGATATAGTAATAGAGAATACTGTATTGTCTGATTAATAATACTGTGAGGAAAGCTTAGAACAATAGGTTGAATGATGAAAATGTTTAGCCACATGAAGGTCATGGATTAATGATACAGTAATAGAGAATACTGTATTGTCTGATTAATAATACTGTGAGGAAAGCTTAGAACAATAGGTTGAATGAAGAAAATGTTTAGCCACATGAAGGACATGGATTAATGATACAGTAATAGAGAATACTGTATTGTCTGATTAATAATACTGTGAGGAAAGCTTAGAACAATAGGTTGAATGATGAAAATGTTTAGCCACATGAAGGGACATGGATTAATGATATAGTAATAGAGAATACTGTATTGTCTGATTAATAATACTGTGAGGAAAGTTTAGAACAATAGGTTGAATGAAGAAAATGTTTAGCCACATGGAAGGACATGGATTAATGATATAGTAATAGAGAATACTGTATTGTCTGATTAATAATACTGTGAGGAAAGCTTAGAACAATAGGTTGAATGAAGAAAATGTTTAGCCACATGAAGGACATGGATTAATGATACAGTAATAGAGAATACTGTATTGTCTGATTAATAATACTGTGAGGAAAGCTTAGAACAATAGGTTGAATGATGAAAATGTTTAGCCACATGAAGGACATGGATTAATGATATAGTAATAGAGAATACTGTATTGTCTGATTAATAATACTGTGAGGAAAGCTTAGAAACAATAGGTTGAATGATGAAAATGTTTAGCCACATGAAGGACATGGATTAATGATATAGTAATAGAGAATACTGTATTGTCTGATTAATAATACTGTGAGGAAAGCTTAGAACAATAGGTTGAATGAAGAAAATGTTTAGCCACATGAAGGACATGGATTAATGATACAGTAATAGAGAATACTGTATTGTCTGATTAATAATACTGTGAGGAAAGCTTAGAACAATAGGTTGAATGATGAAAATGTTTAGCCACATGAAGGACATGGATTAATGATATAGTAATAGAGAATACTGTATTGTCTGATTAATAATACTGTGAGGAAAGCTTAGAACAATAGGTTGAATGATGAAAATGTTTAGCCACATGAAGGACATGGATTAATGATATAGTAATAGAGAATACTGTATTGTCTGATTAATAATACTGTGAGGAAAGCTTAGAACAATAGGTTGAATGATGAAAATGTTTAGCCACATGAAGGACATGGATTAATGATATAGTAATAGAGAATACTGTATTGTCTGATTAATAATACTGTGAGGAAAGCTTAGAACAATAGGTTGAATGATGAAAATGTTTAGCCACATGAAGGACATGGATTAATGATACAGTAATAGAGAATACTGTATTGTCTGATTAATAATACTGTGAGGAAAGCTTAGAACAATAGGTTGAATGATGAAAATGTTTAGCCACATGAAGGACATGGATTAATGATATAGTAATAGAGAATACTGTATTGTCTGATTAATAATACTGTGAGGAAAGCTTAGAACAATAGGTTGAATGATGCCTAGAAATGTTTAGCCACATGAAGGACATGGATTAATGATATAGTAATAGAGAATACTGTATTGTCTGATTAATAATACTGTGAGGAAAGCTTAGAACAATAGGTTGAATGATGAAAATGTTTAGCCACATGAAGGTCATGGATTAATGATACAGTAATAGAGAATACTGTATTGTCTGATTAATAATACTGTGAGGAAAGCTTAGAAACAATTAGGTTGAATGATGAAAAATGTTTAGCCACATGAAGGACATGTGGATTAATGATACAGTAATAGAGAATACTGTATTGTCTGATTAATAATACTGTGAGGAAAGCTTAGAACAATAGGTTGAATGATGAAAATGTTTAGCCACATGAAGGACATGGATTAATGATATAGTAATAGAGAATACTGTATTGTCTGATTAATAATACTGTGAGGAAAGCTTAGAACAATAGGTTGAATGATGAAAATGTTTAGCCACATGAAGGACATGGATTAATGATACAGTAATAGAGAATACTGTATTGTCTGATTAATAATACTGTGAGGAAAGCTTAGAACAATAGGTTGAATGATGAAATGTTTAGCCACATGAAGGACATGGATTAATGATACAGTAATAGAGAATACTGTATTGTCTGATTAATAATACTGTGAGGAAAGCTTAGAACAATAGGTTGAATGATGAAAATGTTTAGCCACATGAAGGTCATGGATTAATGATACAGTAATAGAGAATACTGTATTGTCTGATTAATAATACTGTGAGGAAAGCTAGGAACAATAGGTTGAATGATGAAAAATGTTTAGCCACATGAAGGACATGGATTAATGATATAGTAATAGAGAATACTGTATTGTCTGATTAATAATACTGTGAGGAAAGCGGAACAATAGGTTGAATGATGAAAATGTTTAGCCACATGAAGGACATGGATTAATGATATAGTAATAGAGAATACTGTATTGTCTGATTAATAATACTGTGAGGAAAGCTTAGAACAATAGGTTGAATGATGAAAATGTTTAGCCACATGAAGGACATGGATTAATGATATAGTAATAGAGAATACTGTATTGTCTGATTAATAATACTGTGAGGAAAGCGAGAACAATAGGCTGAATGAAGAAAATGTTTAGCCACATGAAGGACATGGATTAATGATACAGTAATAGAGAATACTGTATTGTCTGATTAATAATACTGTGAGGAAAGCTTAGAACAATAGGTTGAATGATGAAAATGTTTAGCCACATGAAGGACATGGATTAATGATACAGTAATAGAGAATACTGTATTGTCTGATTAATAATACTGTGAGGAAAGCTTAGAACAATAGGTTGAATGATGAAAAAGCTTAGCCACATGAAGGACATGGATTAATGATACAGTAATAGAGAATACTGTATTGTCTGATTAATAATACTGTGAGGAAAGCTTAGAACAATAGGTTGAATGATGAAAATGTTTAGCCACATGAAGGACATGGATTAATGATATAGTAATAGAGAATACTGTATTGTCTGATTAATAATACTGTGAGGAAAGCTTAGAACAATAGGTTGAATGATGAAAATGTTTAGCCACATGAAGGACATGGATTAATGATACAGTAATAGAGAATACTGTATTGTCTGATTAATAATACTGTGAGGAAAGCTTAGAACAATAGGTTGAATGATGAAAATGTTTAGCCACATGAAGGACATGGATTAATGATATAGTAATAGAGAATACTGTATTGTCTGATTAATAATACTGTGAGGAAATAGAACAATAGGTTGAATGATGAAAATGTTTAGCCACATGAAGGACA
This sequence comes from Ascarosepion bandense, assembly GCA_037127315.1. Classification (NCBI taxonomy): domain Eukaryota; kingdom Metazoa; phylum Mollusca; class Cephalopoda; order Sepiida; family Sepiidae; genus Ascarosepion; species Ascarosepion bandense. Next base: position 18,095 of record JBBBDQ010021817.1, on the reverse strand, counting down.
TGGATTAATGATACAGTAATAGAGAATACTGTATTGTCTGATTAATAATACTGTGAGGAAAGCTTAGAACAATAGGTTGAATGATGAAAATGTTTAGCCACATGTGAAGGACATGGATTAATGATATAGTAATAGAGAATACTGTATTGTCTGATTAATAATACTGTGAGGAAAGCTTAGAACAATAGGTTGAATGATGAAAATGTTTAGCCACATGAAGGACATGGATTAATGATACAGTAATAGAGAATACTGTATTGTCTGATTAATAATACCAAGAGGAAAGCTTAGAACAATAGGTTGAATGATGAAAATGCTTAGCCACATGAAGGACATGGATTAATGATACAGTAATAGAGAATACTGTATTGTCTGATTAATAATACTGTGAGGAAAGCTTAGAACAATAGGTTGAATGATGAAAATGTTTAGCCACATGAAGGACATGGATTAATGATATAGTAATAGAGAATACTGTATTGTCTGATTAATAATACTGTGAGGAAAGCTTAGAACAATAGGTTGAATGATGGAAATGTTTAGCCACATGAAGGACATGGATTAATGATATAGTAATAGAGAATACTGTATTGTCTGATTAATAATACTGTGAGGAAAAGCTTAGAACAATAGGGCGAATGAAGAAAATGTTTAGCCACATGAAGGACATGGATTAATGATACAGTAATAGAGAATACTGTATTGTCTGATTAATAATACTGTGAGGAAAGCTTAGAACAATAGGTTGAATGATGAAAATGCTTGTTACTATGAAGGACATGGATTAATGATACAGTAATAGAGAATACTGTATTGTCTGATTAATAATACTGTGAGGAAAGCTTAGAACAATAGGTTGAATGATGAAAATGTTTAGCCACATGAAGGTCATGGATTAATGATATAGTAATAGAGAATACTGTATTGTCTGATTAATAATACTGTGAGGAAAGCTTAGAACAATAGGTTGAATGATGAAAATGTTTAGCCACATGAAGGACATGGATTAATGATACAGTAATAGAGAATACTGTATTGTCTGATTAATAATACTGTGAGGAAAGCTTAGAACAATAGGTTGAATGATGAAAATGTTTAGCCACATGAAGGACATGGGATTAATGATACAGTAATAGAGAATACTGTATTGTCTGATTAATAATACTGTGAGGAAAGCTTAGAACAATAGGTTGAATGATGAAAATGTTTAGCCACATGAAGGACATGGATTAATGATACAGTAATAGAGAATACTGTATTGTCTGATTAATAATACTGTGAGGAAAGCTTAGAACAATAGGTTGAATGATGAAAATGTTTAGCCACATGAAGGACATGGATTAATGATATAGTAATAGAGAATACTGTATTGTCTGATTAATAATACTGTGAGGAAAGCTTAGAACAAATAGGTTGAATGATGAAAATGTTTAGCCACATGAAGGACATGGATTAATGATACAGTAATAGAGAATACTGTATTGTCTGATTAATAATACTGTGAGGAAAGCTTAGAACAATAGGTTGAATGATGAAATGTTTAGCCACATGAAGGACATGATTTACTGATACAGTAATAGAGAATACTGTATTGTCTGATTAATAATACTGTGAGGAAAGCTTAGAACAATAGGTTGAATGAAGAAAATGTTTAGCCACATGAAGGACATGGATTAATGATATAGTAAGAGAGAATACCGTATTGTCTGATTAATAATACTGTGAGGAAAGCTTAGAACAATAGGTTGAATGATGAAAATGTTTAGCCACATGAAGGACATGGATTAATGATATAGTAATAGAGAATACTGTATTGTCTGATTAATAATACTGTGAGGAAAGCTTAGAACAATAAGAGGTTTAATGAAGAAAATGTTTAGCCACATGAAGGACATGGATTAATGATACAGTAATAGAGAATACTGTATTGTCTGGATTACTACTGTGAGGAAAGCTTAGAACAATAGGTTGAATGATGAAAATGTTTAGCCACATGAAGGACATGGATTAATGATACAGTAATAGAGAATACTGTATTGTCTGATTAATAATACTGTGAGGAAAGCTTAGAACAATAGGTTGAATGATGAAAATGTTTAGCCACATGAAGGACATGGATTAATGATACAGTAATAGAGAATACTGTATTGTCTGATTAATAATACTGTGAGGAAAGCTTAGAACAATAGGTTGAATGATGAAAATGTTTAGCCACATGAAGGACATGGATTAATGATATAGTAATAGAGAATACTGTATTGTCTGATTAATAATACTGTGAGGAAAGCTTAGAACAATAGGTTGAATGATGAAAATGTTTAGCCACATGAAGGTCATGGATTAATGATACAGTAATAGAGAATACTGTATTGTCTGATTAATAATACTGTGAGGAAAGCTTAGAACAATAGGTTGAATGATGAAAATGTTTAGCCACATGAAGGACATGGATTAATGATACAGTAATAGAGAATACTGTATTGTCTTGATTAATAATACTGTGAGGAAAGCTTAGAACAATAGGTTGAATGATGAAAATGTTTAGCCACATGAAGGACATAGATTAATGATATAGTAATAGAGAATACTGTATTGTCTGATTAATAATACTGTGAGGAAAGCTTAGAACAATAGGTTGAATGATGAAAATGTTTAGCCACATGAAGGACATGGATTAATGATATAGTAATAGAGAATACTGTATTGTCTGATTAATAATACTGTGAGGAAAGCTTAGAACAATAGGTTGAATGATGAAAATGTTTAGCCACATGAAGGACATGGATTAATGATATAGTAATAGAGAATACTGTATTGTCTGATTAATAATACTGTGAGGAAAGCTTAGAACAATAGGTTGAATGATGAAAATGTTTAGCTACATGAAGGACATGGATTAATGATATAGTAATAGAGAATATCAGCTTGTCTGATTAATAATACTTGAGGAAAGCTTAGAACAATAGGTTGAATGATGAAAATGTTTAGCCACATGAAGGACATGGATTAATGATACAGTAATAGAGAATACTGTATTGTCTGATTAATAATACTGTGAGGAAAGCTTAGAACAATAGGTTGAATGATGAAATGTTTAGCCACATGAAGGACATGGATTAATGATATAGTAATAGAGAATACTGTATTGTCTGATTAATAATACTGTGAGGAAAGCTTAGAACAATAGGTTGAATGATGAAAATGTTTAGCCACAGAAGGACATGGATTAATGATATAGTAATAGAGAATACTGTATTGTCTGATTAATAATACTGTGAGGAAAGCTTAGAACAATAGGTTAATGATGAAAAATGTTTAGCCACATGAAGGACATGGATTAATGATATAGTAATAGAGAATACTGTATTGTCTGATTAATAATACTGTGAGGAAAGCTTAGAACAATAGGTTGAATGATGAAAATGTTTAGCCACATGAAGGACATGGATTAATGATATAGTAATAGAGAATACTGTATTGTCTGATTAATAATACTGTGAGGAAAGCTTAGAACAATAGGTTGAATGATGAAAATGTTTAGCCACATGAAGGACATGGATTAATGATACAGTAATAGAGAATACTGTATTGTCTGATTAATAATACTGTGAGGAAAGCTTTTAGAACAATAGGTTGAATGATGAAAATGTTTAGCCACATGAAGGACATGGATTAATGATATAGTAATAGAGAATACTGTATTGTCTGGATTACTAATACTGTGAGGAAAGCTTAGAACAATAGGTTGAATGATGAAAATGTTTAGCCACATGAAGGACATGGATTAATGATATAGTAATAGAGAATACTGTATTGTCTGATTAATAATACTGTGAGGAAAGCTTAGAACAATAGGTTGAATGATGAAAATGTTTAGCCACATGAAGGACATGGATTAATGATATAGTAATAGAGAATACTGTATTGTCTGATTACAATACTGTGAGGAAAGCTTAGAACAATAGGTTGAATGATGAAAATGTTTAGCCACATGAAGGACATGGATTAATGATACAGTAATAGAGAATACTGTATTGTCTGATTAATAATACTGTGAGGAAAGCTTAGAACAATAGGTTGAATGATGAAAATGTTTAGCCACATGAAGGACATGGATTAATGATATAGTAATAGAGAATACTGTATTGTCTGATTAATAATACTGTGAGGAAAGCTTAGAACAATAGGTTGAATGATGAAAATGTTTAGCCACATGAAGGTCATGGATTAATGATACAGTAATAGAGAATACTGTATTGTCTGATTAATAATACTGTGAGGAAAGCTTAGAACAATAGGTTGAATGATGAAAATGTTTAGCCACATGAAGGACATGGATTAATGATATAGTAATAGAGAATACCGTATTGTCTGATTAATAATACTGTGAGGAAAGCTTAGAACAATAGGTTGAATGGAAGAAAATGTTTAGCCACATGAAGGACATGGATTAATGATACAGTATGAGAATACTGTATTGTCTGATTAATAATACTGTGAGGAAAGCTTAGAACAATAGGTTGAATGAAGAAAATGTTTAGCCACATGAAGGACATGGATTAATGATACAGTAATAGAGAATACTGTATTGTCTGATTAATAATACTGTGAGGAAAGCTTAGAACAAATAGGTTGAATGAAGAAAATGTTTAGCCACATGAAGGACATGGATTAATGATACAGTAATAGAGAATACTGTATTGTCCGATTAATAATACTGTGAGGAAAGCTTAGAACAATAGGTTGAATGAAGAAAATGTTTAGCCACATGAAGGACATGGATTAATGATACAGTAATAGAGAATACTGTATTGTCTGGTTAATAATATCAGAGGGAAAGCTTAGAACAATAGGTTGAATGATGAAAATGTTTAGCCACATGAAGGTCATGGATTAATGATACAGTGAATAGAGAGAATACTGTATTGTCTGATTAATAATACTGTGAGGAAAGCTTAGAACAATAGGTTGAATGAAGAAATGTTTAGCCACATGAAGGACATGGATTAATGATACAGTAATAGAGAATACTGTATTGTCTGATTAATAATACTGTGAGGAAAGCTTAGAACAATAGGTTGAATGAAGAAAATGTTTAGCCACATGAAGGGACATGGATTAATGATACAGTAATAGAGAATACTGTATTGTCTGATTAATAATACTGTGAGGAAAGCTTAGAACAATAGGTTGAATGATGAAAATGTTTAGCCACATGAAGGTCATGGATTAATGATACAGTAATATTATAGAATACTGTATTATCTGATTAACAATACTGTGAGGAAAGCTTAGAACAATAGGTTGAATGAAGAAAATGTTTAGCCACATGAAGGACATGGATTAATGATACAGCACAGAGAATACTGTATTGTCTGATTAATAATACTGTGAGGAAAGCTTAGAACAATAGGTTGAATGAAGAAAATGTTTAGCCACATGAAGGACATGGATTAATGATACAGTAATAGAGAACACTGTATTGTCTGATTAATAATACTGTGAGGAAAGCTTAGAACAATAGGCTGAATGGAAGAAAATGTTTAGCCACATGAAGGACATGGATTAATGACACAGTAATAGAGAATACTGTATTGTCTGATTAATAATACTGTGAGGAAAGCTAGGAACAATAGGTTGAATGATGAAATGTTTAGCCACATGAAGGTCATGGATTAATGATACAGTAATAGAGAATACTGTATTGTCTGATTAATAATACTGTGAGGAAAGCTTAGAACAATAGGTTGAATGAAGAAAATGTTTAGCCACATGAAGGATGACATTAATGATACAGTAATAGAGAATACTGTATTGTCTGGATTAATAATACTGTGAGGAAAGCTTAGAACAATAGGTTGAATGATGAAAATGTTTAGCCACATGAAGGACATGGATTAATGATACAGTAATAGAGAATACTGTATTGTCTGATTAATGAACACTGTGAGGAAAGCTTAGAACAATAGGTTGAATGATGAAAATGTTTAGCCACATGAAGGTCATGGATTAATGATACAGTAATAGAGAATACTGTATTGTCTGATTAATAATACTGTGAGGAAAGCTTAGGAACAATAGGTTGAATGAAGAAAATGTTTAGCCACATGAAGGACATGGATTAATGATACAGTAATAGAGAATACTGTATTGTCTGATTAATAATACTGTGAGGAAAGCTTAGAACAATAGGTTGAATGAAGAAAAATGTTTAGCCACATGAAGGACATGGATTAATGATACAGTAATAGAGAATACTGTATTGTCTGATTAATAATACTGTGAGGAAAGCTTAGAACAATAGGCTGAATGATGAAATGTTAGCCACATGAAGGACATGGATTAATGATACAGTAATAGAGAATACTGCATTGTCTGATTAATACTGTGAGGAAAGCTTAGAACAATAGGTTGAATGAAGAAAATGTTTAGCCACATGAAGGACATGGATTAAATGGATACAGTAATAGGAGAATACTGTATTGTCTGATTAATAATACTCAGGAGGAAAGCTTAGGAACAATAGGTTGAATGAAGAAAATGTTTAGCCACATGAAGGACATGGATTAATGATACAGTAATAGAGAATACTGTATTGTCTGATTAATAATACTGTGAGGAAAGCTTAGAACAATAGGTTGAATGATGAAAAATGTTTAGCCACATGAAGGACATGGATTAATGATACAGTAATAGAGAATACTGTATTGTCTGATTAATAATACTGTGAGGAAAGCTTAGAACAATAGGTTGAATGAAGAAAATGTTTAGCCACATGAAGGACATGGATTAATGATACAGTAATAGAGAATACTGTATTGTCTGATTAATAATACTGTGAGGAAAGCTTAGAACAATAGGTTGAATGAAGAAAATGTTTAGCCACATGAAGGACATGGATTAATGATACAGTAATAGAGAATACTGTATTGTCTGATTAATAATACTGTGAGGAAAGCTTAGAACAATAGGTTGAATGAAGAAAATGTTTAGCCACATGAAGGACATGGATTAATGATACAGTAATAGAGAATACTGTATTGTCTGATTAATAATACTGTGAGGAAAGCTTAGAACAATAGGTTGAATGATGAAAATGTTTAGCCACATGAAGGTCATGGATTAATGATACAGTAATAGAGAATACTGTATTGTCTGATTAATAATACTGTGAGGAAAGCTTAGAACAATAGGTTGAATGAAGAAAATGTTTAGCCACATGAAGGACATGGATTAATGATACAGTATGAGAATACTGTATTGTCTGATTAATAATACTGTGAGGAAAGCTTAGAACAATAGGTTGAATGAAGAAAATGTTTAGCCACATGAAGGACATGGATTAATGATACAGTAATAGAGAATACTGTATTGTCTGATTAATAATACTGTGAGGAAAGCTTAGAACAAAGGTTGAATGAAGAAAATGTTTAGCCACATGAAGGACATGGATTAATGATACAGTAATAGAGAATACTGTATTGTCTGATTAATAATACTGTGAGGAAAGCTTAGAACAATAGGTTGAATGATGAAAATGTTTAGCCACATGAAGGACATGGATTATTGATACAGTAATAGAGAATACTGTATTGTCTGATTAATACTACTGTGAGGAAAGCTTAGAACAATAGGTTGAATGATGAAAAAATGTTTAGCCACATGAAGGACATGGATTAATGATACAGTAATAGAGAATACTGTATTGTCTGATTAATACTACTGTGAGGAAAGCTTAGAACAATAGGTTGAATGAAGAAAATGTTTAGCCACATGAAGGACATGGATTAATGATACAGTAATAGAGAATACTGTATTGTCTGATTAATAATACTGTGAGGAAAGCTTAGAACAATAGGTTGAATGATGAAAATGTTTAGCCACATGAAGGACATGGATTAATGATACAGTAATAGAGAATACTGTATTGTCTGATTAATACTACTGTGAGGAAAGCTTAGAACAATAGGTTGAATGATGAAAATGTTTAGCCACATGAAGGACATGGATTAATGATACAGTAATAGAGAATACTGTATTGTCTGATTAATAATACTGTGAGGAAAGCTTAGAACAATAGGTTGAATGAAGAAAATGTTTAGCCACATGAAGGACATGGATTAATGATACAGTAATAGAGAATAATGTATTGTCTGATTAATAATACTGTGAGGAAAGCTTAGAACAATAGGTTGAATGATGAAAATGTTTAGCCACATGTGAAGGACATGGATTAATGATACAGTAATAGAGAATACTGTATTGTCTGATTAATACTACTGTGAGGAAAGCTTAGAACAATAGGTTGAATGGGATGAAAATGTTTAGCCACATGAAGGACATGGATTAATGATACAGTAATAGAGAATACTGTATTGTCTGATTAATACTACTGTGAGTGAAAGCTTAGAACAATAGGTTGAATGATGAAAATGTTTAGCCACATGAAGGACATGGATTAATGATACAGTAATAGAGAATACTGTATTGTCTGATTAATACTACTGAAGAGGAAAGCTTAGAACAATAGGTTGAATGATGAAAATGTTTAGCCACATGAAGGACATGGATTAATGATACAGTAATAGAGAATACTGTATTGTCTGATTAATAATACTGTGAGGAAAGCTTAGAACAATAGGTTGAATGATGAAAATGTTTAGCCACATGAAGGACATGGATTAATGATACAGTAATAGAGAATACTGTATTGTCTGATTAATAATACTGTGAGGAAAGCTTAGAACAATAGTTGAATGATGAAAATGTTTAGCCACATGAAGGACATGGATTAATGACAGCACAGAGAATACTGTATTGTCTGATTAATACTACTGTGAGGAAAGCTTAGAACAATAGGTTGAATGATGAAAATGTTTAGCCACATGAAGGACATGGATTAATGATACAGTAATAGAGAATACTGTATTGTCTGATTAATACTACTGTGAGGAAAGCTTAGAACAATAGGTTGAATGATGAAAATGTTTAGCCACATGAAGGACATGGATTAATGATACAGTAATAGAGAATACTGTATTGTCTGATTAATAATACTGTGAGGAAAGCTTAGAACAATAGGTTGAATGAAGAAAATGTTTAGCCACATGAAGGACATGGATTAATGATACAGTAATAGAGAATACTGTATTGTCTGATTAATACTACTGTGAGGAAAGCTTAGAACAATAGGTTGAATGAAGAAAATGTTTAGCCACATGAAGGACATGGATTAATGATACAGTAATAGAGAATACTGTATTGTCTGATTAATAATACTGTGAGGAAAGCTTAGAACAATAGGTTGAATGATGAAAATGTTTAGCCACATGAAGGACATGGATTAATGATACAGTAATAGAGAATACTGTATTGTCTGATTAATAATACTGTGAGGAAAGCCAGGAACAATAGGTTGAATGAAGAAAATGTTTAGCCACATGAAGGACATGGATTAATGATACAGCAATAGAGAATACTGTATTGTCTGATTAATAATACTGTGAGGAAAGCTTAGAACAATAGGTTGAATGAAGAAAATGTTTAGCCACATGAAGGTTATGGATTAATGATACAGTAATAGAGAATACTGTATTGTCTGATTAATAATACTGTGAGGAAAGCTTAGAACAACAGGTTGAATGATGAAAATGCTTGGCCACATGAAGGACATGGATTAATGATACAGTAATAGAGAATACTGTATTGTCTGATTAATAATACTGTGAGGAAAGCTTAGAACAATAGGTTGAATGATGAAAATGTTTAGCCACATGAAGGTCATGGATTAATGATACAGTAATAGAGAATACTGTATTGTCTGATTAATAATACTGTGAGGAAAGCTTAGAACAATAGGTTGAATGAAGAATGTTTAGCCACATGAAGGTCATGGATTAATGATACAGTAATAGAGAATACTGTATTGTCTGATTAATAATACTGTGAGGAAAGCTTAGAACAATAGGTTGAATGATGAAAATGTTTAGCCACATGAAGGTCATGGATTAATGATACAGTAATAGAGAATACTGTATTGTCTGATTAATAATACTGTGAGGAAAGCTTAGAACACAGGTTGAATGATGAAAATGTTTAGCCACATGAAGGACATGGATTAATGATACAGTAATAGAGAATACTGTATTGTCTGATTAATACTGTGAGGAAAGCTTAGAACAATAGGTTGAATGATGAAAATGCTTAGCCACATGAAGGTCATGGATTAATGATACAGTAATAGAGAATACTGTATTGTCTGATTAATAATACTGTGAGGAAAGCTTAGAACAATAGGTTGAATGATGAAAATGTTTAGCCACATGAAGGACATGGATTAATGATACAGTAATAGAGAATACTGTATTGTCTGATTAATAATACTGTGAGGAAAGCTTAGAACAATAGGTTGAATGATGAAAATGTTTAGCCACATGAAGGTCATGGATTAATGATACAGTAATAGAGAATACTGTATTGTCTGATTAATAATACTGTGAGGAAAGCTTAGAACAATAGGTTGAATGAAGAAAATGTTTAGCCACATGAAGGTCATGGATTAATGATACAGTAATAGAGAATACTGTATTGTCTGATTAATAATACTGTGAGGAAAGCTTAGAACAATAGGTTGAATGATGAAAATGTTTAGCCACATGAAGGACATGGATTAATGATACAGTAATAGAGAATACTGTATTGTCTGATTAATAATACTGTGAGGAAAGCTTAGAACAATAGGTTGAATGATGAAAATGTTTAGCCACATGAAGGTCATAGATTAATGATACAGTAATAGAGAATACTGTGTTGTCTGATTAATAATACTGTGAGGAAAGCTTAGAACAATAGGTTGAATGAAGAAAATGTTTAGCCACATGAAGGTCATGGATTAATGATACAGTAATAGAGAATACTGTATTGTCTGATTAATAATACTGTGAGGAAAGCTTAGAACAATAGGTTGAATGATGAAAATGTTTAGCCACATGAAGGACATGGATTAATGATACAGTAATAGAGAATACTGTATTGTCTGATTAATAATACTGTGAGGAAAGCTGAACAATAGGTTGAATGATGAAAATGTTTAGCCACATGAAGGTCATGGATTAATGATACAGTAATAGAGAATACTGTATTGCCTGATTAATAATACTGTGAGGAAAGCTAGAACAATAGGTTGAATGAAGAAAATGTTTAGCCACATGAAGGTCATGGATTAATGATACAGTAATAGAGAATACTGTATTGTCTGATTAATAATACTGTGAGGAAAGCTTAGAACAATAGGTTGAATGATGAAAATGTTTAGCCACATGAAGGACATGGATTAATGATACAGTAATAGAGAATACTGTATTGTCTGATTAATAATACTGTGAGGTGCTTAGAAACAATAGGTTGAATGATGAAAATGTTTAGCCACATGAAGGTCATGGATTAATGATACAGTAATAGAGAATACTGTATTGTCTGATTAATAATACTGTGAGGAAAGTTTAGAACAATAGGCTGAATGATGAAAATGCTTAGCCACATGAAGGACATGGATTAATGATACAGTAATAGAGAATACTGTATTGTCTGATTAATAATACTGTGAGGAAAGCTTAGAACAATAGGTTGAATGATGAAAATGTTTAGCCACATGAAGGTCATGGATTAATGATACAGTAATAGAGAATACTGTATTGTCTGATTAATAATACTGTGAGGAAAGCTTAGAACAATAGGTTGAATGATGAAAATGTTTAGCCACATGAAGGTCATGGATTAATGATACAGTAATAGAGAATACTGTATTGTCTGATTAATAATACTGTGAGGAAAGCTTAGAACAAATAGGTTGAATGAAGAAAATGTTTAGCCACATGAAGGTCATGGATTAATGATACAGTAATAGAGAATACTGTATTGTCTGATTAATAATACTGTGAGGAAAGCTAGGAATGTAATAGGTTGAATGATGAAAATGTTTAGCCACATGAAGGTCATGGATTAATGATACAGTAATAGAGAATACTGTATTGTCTGATTAATAATACTGTGAGGAAAGCTTAGAACAATAGGTTGGAATGGATGAAAATGTTTAGCCACATGAAGGTCATAGATTAATGATACAGTACAGAGAATACTGTATTGTCTGATTAATAATACTGTGAGGAAAGCTAGAACAATAGGTTGAATGATGAAAATGTTTAGCCACATGAAGGACATGGATTAATGATACAGTAATAGAGAATACTGTATTGTCTGATTAATAATACTGTGAGGAAAGCTTAGAACAATAGGCTAATGATGAAAATGTTTAGCCACATGAAGGTCATGGATTAATGATACAGTAATAGAGAATACTGTATTGTCTGATTAATAATACTGTGAGGAAAGCTTAGAACAATAGGTTGAATGATGAAAATGTTTAGCCACATGAAGGTCATGGATTAATGATACAGGCATGAGAATAATTGCACATCTGATTAATAATACTGTGAGGAAAGCTAGAACAATAGGTTGAATGATGAAAATGTTTAGCCACATGAAGGACATGGATTAACATTACAGTAATAGAGAATACTGTATTGTCTGATTAATAATACTGTGAGGAAAGCTTAGAACAATAGGTTGAATGATGAAAATGTTTAGCCACATGAATATCATGGATTAATGATACAGTAATAGAGAATACTGTATTGTCTGATTAATAATACTGTGAGGAAAGCTTAGAACAATAGGTTGAATGATGAAAATGTTTAGCCACATGAAGGTCATGGATTGTACTGATACAGTAATAGAGAATACTGTATTGTCTGATTAATAATACTGTGAGGAAAGCTTAGAACAATAGGTTGAATGATGAAAATGTTTAGCCACATGAAGGACATGGATTAATGATACAGTAATAGAGAATACTGCATTGTTCAGATTAATAATACTGTGAGGAAAGCTTAGAACAATAGGTTGAATGAAGAAAATGTTTAGCCACATGAAGGTCATGGATTAATGATACAGTACAGTAGAATAATGTACAGTTCGATTAATAATACTGTGAGGAAAGCTAGAACAATAGGTTGAATGAAGAAAATGTTTAGCCACATGAAGGTCATGGAATAATGATACAGTAATAGAGAATACTGCATTGTCTGATTAATAATACTGTGAGGAAAGCTAGAACAATAGGTTGAATGATGAAAATGTTTAGCCACATGAAGGATATGTGGATTAATGATACAGAAGCAGAATACTGTATTGCCTGATTAATAATACTGTGAGGAAAAGCTTAGAACAATAGGTTGAATGAAGAAAATGTTTAGCTACATGAAGGTCAGGATTAAATGATACAGTAATAGAGAATACTGTATTGTCTGATTAATAATACTGTGAGGAAAGCTTAGAACAATAGGTTGAATGATGAAAATGTTTAGCCACATGAAGGTCATGGATTAATGATACAGTAATAGAGAATACTGTATTGTCTGATTAATAATACTGTGAGGAAAGCTTAGAACAATAGCGACGATGGAAAATGTTTTTTTATTGAAGGAAGTACATGGATTAATGATACAGTAATAGAGAATACTGTATTGTCTTACTAATAATACTGTGAGGAAAGTTTAACAATAGGTTGAATGAAGAAAATGTTTAGCCACATGAAGGTCATGGATTAATGATACAGTAATAGAGAATAATGTATTGTCTGATTAATAATACTGTGAGGAAAGCTAGAACAATAGGTTGAATGATGAAAATGTTTAGCCACATGAAGGACATACCAATGATACAGTAATAGAGAATACTGTATTGTCTGATTAATAATACTGTGAGGAAAGCTTAGAACAATAGGTTGAATGAAGAAAATGTTTAGCCACATGAAGGACATGGATTAATGATACAGCAATAGAGAATACTGTATTGTCTGATTAATAATACTGTGAGGAAAGCTTTTAGAACAATAGGTTGAATGAAGAAAATGTTTAGCCACATGAAGGTCATGGATTAATGATACAGTAATAGAGAATACTGCATTGTCTATCAATATGGTCATGAGTGAAAGCTTAGAACAACAGGTTGAATGATGAAAATGTTTAGCCACATGAAGGACATGGATTAATGATATGGTAATAGAGAATACTGTATTGTCTGATTAATAATACTGTGAGGAAAGCTTAGAACAATAGGTTGAATGTGAAGAAAATGTTTAGCCACATGAAGGACATGGATTAATGATACAGCATGGAGAATACTGTATTGTCTGATTAATAATACTGTGAGGAAAGCTTAGAAATAATAGGTTGAATGAAGAAAATGTTTAGCCACATGAAGGTCATGGATTAATGATACAGTAATAGAGAATACTGTATTAATCTGATTAATAATACTGTGAGGAAAGCTTAGAACAATAGGTTGAATGAAGAAAATGTTTAGCCACATGAAGGTCATGGATTAATGATACAGTAATAGAGAATACTGTATTGTCTGATTAATAATACTGTGAGGAAAGCTTAGAACAATAGGTTGAATGAAGAAAATGTTTAGCCACATGAAGGACATGGATTAATGATACAGCAATAGAGAATACTGTATTGTCTGATTAATAATACTGTGAGGAAAGCTTAGAACAATAGAAGAATGAAGAAAATGTTTAGCCACATGAAGGACATGGATTAATGATACAGCACAGAGAATACTGTATTGTCTGATTAATAATACTGTGAGGAAAGCTTAGAACAATAGGTTGAATGAAGAAATGTTTAGCCACATGAAGGACATGGATTAATGATACAGTAATAGAGAATACTGTATTGTCTGATTAATAATACTGTGAGGAAAGTTTAGAACAATAGGTTGAATGAAGAAAATGTTTAGCCACATGAAGGTCATGGATTAATGATACAGTAATAGAGAATACTGTATTGTCTGATTAATAATGTCAGGAGGAAAGCTTAGAACAATAGGTTGAATGAAGAAAATGTTTAGCCACATGAAGGATATGGATTAATGATACAGTAATAGAGAATACTGTATTACCTGATTAATAATACTGTGAGGAAATGAACAATAGGTTGAATGAAGAAAATGTTTAGCCACATGAATACTATGGGACAATGATACAGTAATAGAGAAATACTGTATTGTCTGATTAATAATACTGTGAGGAAAGCTTAGAACAATAGGTTGAATGAAGAAAATGTTTAGCCACATGAAGGACATGGATTAATGATATGCAATATGGTCACTGTATTGTCTGATTAATAATACTGTGAGTGAAAGCTTAGAACAATAGGTTGAATGAAGAAAATGCTTAGCCACATGAAGGACATGGATTAATGATACAGTAATAGAGAATACTGTATTGTCTGATTAATAATACTGTGAGGAAAGCTTAGAACAATAGGTTGAATGAAGAAAATGTTTAGCCACATGAAGGTCATGGATTAATGATACAGCAATAGAGAATACTGCATTGTCTGATTAATAATACTGCAGGAAAGCTTAGAACAATAGTGTTGAATGAAGAAAATGTTTAGCCACATGAAGGACATGGATTAATGATACAAAGTAATAGAGAATACTGTATTGTCTGATTAATAATACTGTGAGGAAAGCTTAGAACAATAGGTTGAATGAAGAAAATGTTTAGCCACATGAAGGCTTCATGGATTAATGATACAGTAATAGAGAATACTGCATTGTCTGATTAATAATACTGTGAGGAAAGCTTAGAACAATAGGTTGAATGAAGAAAATGTTTAGCCACATGAAGGACATGGATTAATGATACAGTAGATAGAATACTGTATTGTCTGATTAATAATACTGTGAGGAAAGCTTAGAACAATAGGTTGAATGAAGAAAATGTTTAGCCACATGAAGGACATGGATTAATGATACAGTAATAGAGAATACTGTATTGTCTGATTAATAATACTGTGAGGAAAGCTTAGAACAATAGGTTGAATGAAGAAAATGTTTAGCCACAGTTGAAGACATGGATTAATGATACAGTAATAGAGAATACTGCATTATCTGATTAATAATACTGTGAGGAAAGCTTAGAACAATAGGTTGAATGAAGAAAATGTTTAGCCACATGAAGGTCATGGATTAATGATACAGCACAGAGAATACTGTATTGTCTGATTAATAATACTGTGAGGAAAGCTTAGAACAATAGGTTGAATGAAGAAAATGTTTAGCCACATGAAGGACATGGATTAATGATACAGTAATAGAATACTGTATTGTCTGATTAATAATACTGTGAGGAAAGCTTAGAACAATAGGTTGAATGAAGAAAATGTTTAGCCACATGAAGGTCATGGATTAATGATACAGTAATAGAGAATACTGTATTGTCTGATTAATAATACTGTGAGGAAAGCTTAGAACAATATGTTGAATGATGAAAATGTTTAGCCACATGAAGGACATGGATTAATGATACAGTAATAGAGAATACTGTATTGTCTGATTAATAATACTGTGAGGAAAGCTTAGAACAATAGGTTGAATGATGAAAATGTTTAGCCACATTAGACATGGATTAATGATACAGTAATAGAGAATACTGTATTGTCTGATTAATAATACTGTGAGGAAAGCTTAGAACAATAGGTTGAATGAAGAAAATGTTTAGCCACATGAAGGTCATGGATTAATGATACAGTAATAGAGAATACTGTATTGTCTGATTAATAATACTGTGAGGAAAGCTTAGAACAAGAAGGTTGAATGAAGAAAATGCTTAGCCACATGAAGGTCATGGATTAATGATACAGTAATAGAGAATACTGTATTGTCTGATTAATAATACTGTGAGGAAAGCTTAGAACAATAGGTTGAATGAAGAAATAAGCTTAGCCACATGAAGGTCATGGATTAATGATACAGTATTGTGAATACTGTATTGTCTGATTAATAATACTGTAGGAAAGCTTAGAACAATAGGTTGAATGATGAAAATGTTTAGCCACATGAAGGTCAGGTCATGGATTAATGATACAGTAATAGAGAATACTGCATGTCTGGATTAATAATACTGTGAGGAAAGCTTAGAACAATAGGTTGAATGAAGAATGTTTAGCCACATGAAGGTCATGGATTAATGATACAGTAATAGAGAATACTGTATTGTCTGATTAATAATACTGTGAGGAAAGCTTAGAACAATAGGTTGAATGAAGAAAATGTTTAGCCACATGAAGGTCATGGATTAATGATACAGTAATAGAGAATACTGTATTGTCTGATTAATAATACTGTGAGGAAAGCTAGAACAATAGGTTGAATGAAGAAAATGTTTAGCCACATGAAGGTCATGGATTAATGATACAGTAATAGAGAATACTGTATTGTCTGATTAATAATACTGTGAGGAAAGCTTAGAACAATAGGTTGAATGATGAAAATGTTTAGCCACATGAAGGTCATGGATTAATGACATGTGCACAGAGAATACTGTATTGTCTGATTAATAATACTGTGAGGAAAGCTTAGAACAATAGGTTGAATGAAGAAAATGTTTAGCTACATGAAGGTCATGGATTAATGATGTACAGAGAATACTGTATTACCTGATTAATAATACTGTGAGGAAAGCTTAGAACAATAGGTTGAATGAAGAAAATGTTTAGCCACATGAAGGTCATGGATTAATGATACAGTAATAGAGAATACTGTATTGTCTGATTAATAATACTGTGAGGAAAGCTAGAACAATAGGTTGAATGATGAAAATGTTTAGCCACATGAAGGTCATGGATTAATGATACAGTAATAGAGAATACTGTATTGTCTGATTAATAATACTGTGAGGAAAGCTTAGAACAATAGGTTGAATGAAGAAAATGTTTAGCCACATGAAGGTCATGGATTAATGATACAGTAATAGAGAATACTGTATTGTCTGATTAATAATACTGTGAGGAAAGCTTAGAACAATAGGTTGAATGAAGAAAATGTTTAGCCACATGAAGGTCATGGATTAATGATACAGTAATAGAATACTGTATTGTCTGGATTAATAATACTGTGAGGAAAGCTTAGAACAATAGGTTGAATGATGAAAATGTTTAGCCACATGAAGGACATGTGGA
>JBBBDQ010021809.1:0-17072 GCA_037127315.1 Ascarosepion bandense | reverse complement strand
TTCAAATTTATAGTTGCTTCACATACTTTTATAATCTTTTAAATATAGAATATTCTTGTAAATAAGCACCTAATAATGTTGCGTTAGATTGCGGTGCAGTGGATATTGACTTGGAATGAGAAATTGGGAACCTAGTTCAAATTTATAGTTGCTTCTACATAATTTTATAATCTTTTAAATATAGAATTATTCTGTAAATAAGCACCTAATAATGTTGCGTTAGATTGCGGTGTGGTGCAGTGGATATTGACTTGGAATGAGAAATTGGGGAACCTAGTTCAAATTTATAGTTGCTTCACATAATTTTATAATCTTTTAAATATAGAATTATTCTTAGTAAATAAGCAATCTAATAATGTTGCGTTAGATTGCGGTGTGGTGCAGAGGATATTGACTTGAATGAGAAATTGGAGAACCTAGTTCAAATATAGTTGCTTCACATACTTTTATAATCTTTTAAATATAGAATTATTCTTTATAAATAAGCAATCTAATAATGTTGCGTTAGGATTGCGTGTGTGTGGTGCATGGATATTGACTTGGAATGAGAAATTGGGGAACCTAGTTCAGTTTCTATAGTTGTTCTTATAATCTTTTAAATATAGAATTATTCTTATAGAATAAAGCAATCTAATAATGTTGCTATAGATTGCGGTGTGGTGCAGTGGATATTGACTTGGAATGAGAAATTGGGGAACCTAATCAAATTTATAGTTGCTTCACATAATTTTATAATCTTTTAAATATAGAATTATTCTGTAAATAAGCAATCTAATAATGTTGCGTTAGATTGCGGTGTGGTGCAGTGGATATTGACTTTGAATGAGAAATTGGAGAACCTAGTTCAAATTTATAGTTGCTTCACATAATTTTTATAATCTTTTAAATATAGAATTATTCTTGTAAATAAGCAATCTAATAATGTTGCGTTCGGCGGTGTGGTGCAGAGGATATTGACTTGGAAATGGAGAAATTGGGGAACCTAGTTCAAATTTATAGTTGCTTCACATAATTTTATAATCTTTAAATATAGAATTATTCTTGTAAATAAGCAATCTAATAATGTTGCTTAGATTTGCGGTGTGGTGCAGTGGATATTGACTTGGAATGAGAAATTGGAGAACCTAGTTCAAATTTATAGTTGCTTCACATAATTTTATAATCTTTTAAATATAGAATTATTCTGTAAATAAGCAATCTAATAATGTTGCGTTAGATTGCGGTGTGTGGTGCAGTGGATATTGACTCTGGAATGAGAAATTGGGGAACCTAGTTCAAATTTATAGTTGCTTCACATAATTTTATAATCTTTTAAAATATAGAATTATTCTTGTAAATAAGCAATCTAATAATGTTACGTTAGATTGCGGTGTGGTGCAGTGGATATTGACTTGGAATGAGAAATTGGAGAACCTAGTTCAAATTTATAGTTGCTTCACATAATTTTATAATCTTTTAAATATAGAATTATTCTTGTAAATAAGCAATCTAATAATGTTACGTTAGATTGCGGTGTGGTGCAGTGGATATTGACTTGAATGAGAAATTGGGGAACTCTAGTTCAAATTTATAGTTGCTTCTCACATAATTTTATAATCTTTTAAATATAGAATTATTTCTGGGGTTAAGCAATAATGTTTTGCTAGATTGCGGTGTGGTGCAGTGGATATTTAATTTGGAATAGAAATTAGAACCTAGTTCAAATTTATAGTTGCTTCACATATTCATAATCTTTTAAATATAGAATTATTCTTGTAAATAAGCAATCTAATAATGTTACGTTAGATTGCGGTGTGGTGCAGTGGATATTGACTTGGAATGAGAAATTGGGGAACCTAGTTCAAATTTATAGTTGCTTCACATAATTTTATAATCTTTTAAAATATAGAATTATTCTGTGAAATAAGCAATCTAATAATGTTGCTGGATTGCGGTGTGGTGCAGTGGATATTGACTTGAATGAGAAATTGGGGAACCTAGTTCAAATTTATAGTTGCTTCACATAATTTTATAATCTTTTAAATATAGAATTATTCTGTAAATAAGCAATCTAATAATGTTGCGTTAGATTGCGGTGTGTGGTGCAGTGGATATTGACTTGGAATGAGAAATTGGGGAACCTAGTTCAAATTTATAGTTGCTTCACATAATTTTATAATCTTTTAAATATAGAATTATTCTTGTAAATAAGCAATCTAATAATGTTGCTAGATTGCGGTGTGGTGTGGATATTGACTTGGAATGAGAAATTGGGGAACTCAGTTCAAATTTATAGTTGCTTCACATACTTTTATAATCTTTTAAATATAGAATTATTCTTGTAAATAAGCAATCTAATAATGTTGCGTTAGATTGCGGTGTGGTGAGGGATATTGACTTGGAATGAGAAATTGGGGAACCTAGTTCAAATTTATAGTTGCTGCACATACTTTATAATCTTTTAAATATAGAATTATTCTTGTAAATAAGCAATCTAATAATGTTGCGTTAGATTGCGGTGTGGTGCAGTGGATATTGACTTGGAATGAGAAATTGGGGAGCCTAGTTCAAATTTATAGTTGCTTCACATACTTTTATAATCTTTTAAATATAGAATTATTCTTGTAAATAAGCAATCTAATAATGTTACGTTAGATTGCGGTGTGGTGCAGTGGATATTGACTTGGAATGAGAAATTGGGGAACCTAGTTCAAATTTATATAGTTGCTTCACATAATTTTATAATCTTAAATATAGAATTATTCTTGTAAATAAGCAATCTAATAATGTTGCGTTAGATTGCGGTGTGGTGCAGTGGATATTGACTTGGAATGAGAAATTGGGGAACCTAGTTCAAATTTATAGTTGCTTCACATAATTTTATAATCTTTTAAATATAGAATTATTCTTTGTAAATAAGCAATCTAATAATGTTGCGTTAGATTGCGGTGTGTGGTGCAGTGGATATTGACTTGGAATGAGAAATTGGGGAACCTAGTTCAAATTTATAGTTGCTTCACATAAGAATTTTATAATCTTTAAATATAGAATTATTCTGTAAACAAGCAATCTAATAATGTTGCGTTAGATTGCGGTGTGTGGCAGTGGATATTGACTTGGAATGAGAAATTGGGGAGCCTAGTTCAAATTTATAGTTGCTTCACATAATTTTATAATCTTTTAAATATAGAATTATTCTTAGTAAATAAGCAATCTAAATAATGCTGTTAGGATTGCGGTGTGGTGCAGTGGATATTGACTTGGAATGAGAAATTGGGGAACCTAGTTCAAATTTATAGTTGCTTCACATAATTTTATAATCTTTTAAATATAGAATTATTCTTGTAAATAAGCAATCTAATAATGTTGCGTTAGATTGCGGTGTGGTGCAGTGGATAGATGACTTGGAATGAGAAATTGGGGAACCTAGTTCAAATTTATAGTTGCTGCACATACTTTTATAATCTTTTAAATATAGAATTATTCTTGTAAATAAGCAATCTAATAATGTTGCGTTGGATTATGTGTGTGGTGCAGTGGATATTGACTTGGAATGAGAAATTGGGAGCCTAGTTCAAATTTATAGTTGTTTCCACATACTTTTATAATCTTTAAATATAGAATTATTCTTATAAATAAGCAATCTAATAATGTTGCGTTAGGGATTATGTGTGTGTGTGGATATTGACTTGGAATGAGAAATTGGGAGCCCTAGTTCAAATTTATAGTTGCTTCATATAATTTTATAATCTTTTAAATATAGAATTATTCTTGTAAATAAGCAATCTAATAATGTTGCGTTAGATTGCGGTGTGGTGCAGTGGATATTGACTTGGAATGAGAAATTGGGGAACCTAGTTCAAATTTATAGTTGCTTCACATAATTTTATAATCTTTTAAATATAGAATTATTCTTGTAAATAAGCAATCTAATAATGTTGCGTTAGATTGCGGTGTGGTGCAGTGGATATTGACTTGAATGAGAAATTGGGGAACCTAGTTCAAATTTATAGTTGCTTCACATAATTTTATAATCTTTTAAATATAGAATTATTCTTAAATAAGCAATCTAATAATGTTGCGTTAGATTGCGGTGTGGTGCAGTGGATATTGACTTGGAATGAGAAATTGGGGAACCTAGTTCAAATTTATAGTTGCTTCACATAATTTTATAATCTTTTAAATATAGAATTATTCTTTGTAAATAAGCAATCTAATAATGTTGCGTTAGATTGCGGTGTGGTGCAGTGGATATTGACTTTGGAATGAGAAATTGGGGAACCTAGTTCAAATTTATAGTTGCTTCACATAATTTTATAATCTTTTAAATATAGAATTATTCTTGTAAATAAGCAATCTAATAATGTTGCGTTAGATTGCGGTGTGGTGCAGTGGATATTGACTTGGAATGAGAAATTGGGGAACCTAGTTCAAATTATAGTTGCTTCACATACTTTTATAATCTTTTAAATATAGAATTATTTTAAATAAGCAATCTAATAATGTTGCGTTAGATTGCGGTGTGGTGCAGTGGATATTGACTTGGAATGAGAAATTGGGGAACCTAGTTCAAATTTATAGTTGCTGCACATACTTTTATAATCTTTTAAATATAGAATTATTCTTGTAAATAAGCAATCTAATAATGTTGCGTTAGATTGGGTGTGTGGTGCAGTGGATATTGACTTGAAAATGAGAAATTGGGAGCCTAAATTTATAGTTGCTTCACATAATTTTATAATCTTAAATATAGAATTATTCTTGTAAATAAGCAATCTAATAATGTTGCGTTAGATTGCGGTGGTGCAGTGGATATTGACCTGGAATGAGAAATTGGGGAACCTAGTTCAAATTTATAGTTGCTTCACATAATTTTATAATCTTTTAAATATAGAATTAGTTTCTGTAAATAAGCAATCTAATAATGTTGCGTATCAAGTGTGGTAAGTGATATTGACTTGGAATGAGAAATTGGAGAACCTAGTTCAAATTTATAGTTGCTTCACATAATTTTATAATCTTTTAAATATAGAATTATTCTTGTAAATAAGCAATCTAATAATGTTACGTTAGATTGCGGTGTGGTGCAGTGGATATTGACTTGGAATGAGAAATTGGGGAACCTAGTTCAAATTTATAGTTGCTTCACATAATTTTATAATCTTTTAAATATAGAATTATTCTTAGTAAAATAAGCAACTACCAATGTTACGTTAGATTGCGGTGTGGTGCAGTGGATATTGACTTGGAATGAGAAATTGGGGAACCTAGTTCAAATTTATAGTTGCTTCACATAATTCTTATAATCTTTTAAATATAGAATTATTCTTGTAAATAAGCAATCTAATAATGTTACGTTGTGATTGCGGTGTGGTGCAGTGGATATTGACTTGAATGAGAAATTGGAGAACCTAGTTCAAATTTATAGTTGCTTTCACATAATTTTATAATCTTTTAAATATAGAATTATTCTGTAAATAAGCAATCTAATAATGTTACGTTAGATTGCGGTGTGGTGCAGTGGATATTGACTTGGAATGAGAAATTGGAGAACCTAGTTCAAATTTATAGTTGCTTCACATAATTTTATAATCTTTTAAATATAGAATTATTCTTGTAAATAAGCAATCTAATAATGTTGCGTTAGATTGCGGTGTGGTGCAGTGGATATTGACTTTTGGAATGAGAAATTGGGGAACCTAGTTCAAATTTATAGTTGCTGCACATACTTTTATAATCTTTTAAATATAGAATTATCTTTTAGTAAATAAGCAATCTAATAATACTACGTTAGATTATGTGGTGCAGTGGATATTGACTTGGAATGAGAAATTGGGGAACCTAGTTCAAATTTATAGTTGCTTCACATAATTTTATAATCTTTTAAATATAGAATTATTCTTGTAAATAAGCAATCTAATAATGTTACGTTAGATTGCGGTGTGGTGCAGTGGATATTGACTTGGAATGAGAAATTGGGGAGCCGAGTTCAAATTTATAGTTGCTTCACATACTTTTATAATCTTTTAAATATAGAATTATTCTTAGTAGCTAGGCGGTCTAATAATGTTACGTTAGATTGCGGTGTGGTGCAGTGGATATTGACTTGAATGAGAAATTGGGGAACCTAGTTCAAATTTATAGTTGCTTCACATAATTTTATAATCTTTTAAATATAGAATTATTCTTGTAAATAAGCAATCTAATAATGTTGCGTTAGATTGCGGTGGTGCAGTGGATATTGACTTGGAATGAGAAATTGGGGAACCTATTCAAATTTATAGTTGCTTCACATACTTTTATAATCTTTTAAATATAGAATTATTCTTGTAAATAAGCAATCTAATAATGTTGCGTTAGATTGCGGTGTGGTGCAGTGGATATTGACTTGAAATGAGAAATTGGGGAACCTAGTTCAAATTTATAGTTGCTTCACATACTTTATAATCTTTTAAATATAGAATTATTCTTGGTAAATAAGCAATTCCAATAATGTTGCGTTAGATTGCGGTGTGGTGCAGTGGATATTGACTTGGAATGAGAAATTGGGGAACCTAGTTCAAATTTATAGTTGTCATATACTTTTATAATCTTTTAAATATAGAATTATTCTTAAAATAAGCAATCTAATAATGTTGCGTTAGATTGCGGTGTGGTGCAGTGGATATTGACTTGGAATGAGAAATTGGGGAGCCGAGTTCAAATTTATAGTTGCTTCACATACTTTTATAATCTTTTAAATATAGAATTATTCTAGGTAAATAAGCAATCTAATAATGTTGCGTTAGATTGCTATGTGTGGTGCAGTGGATATTGACTTGGAATGAGAAATTGGGGAACCTAGTTCAAATTTATAGTTGCTTCACATAATTTTATAATCTTTTAAATATAGAATTATTCTTGTAAATAAGCAATCTAATAATGTTGCGTTAGATTGCGGTGTGGTGCAGTGGATATTGACTTGGAATGAGAAATTGGAGAACCTAGTTCAAATTTATAGTTGCTTCACATAATTTTATAATCTTTTAAATATAGAATTATTCTTGTAAATAAGCAATCTAATAATGTTGCGTTAGATTGCGGTGTGGTGCAGTGGATATTGACTTGGAATGAGAAATTGGGGAACTCAGTTCAAATTTATAGTTGCTTCACATACTTTTATAATCTTTTAAATATAGAATTATTCTTGTAAATAAGCAATCTAATAATGTTGCGTTAGATTGCGGTGTGGTGCAGTGGATATTGACTTGGAATGAGAAATTGGGGAACCTAGTTCAAATTTATAGTTGCTTCACATACTTTATAATCTTAAATATAGAATTATTCTTAAATAAGCAATCTAATAATGTTGCGTTAGATTGCGGTGTGGTGCAGTGGATATTGACTTGGAATGAGAAATTGGGGAACCTAGTTCAAATTTATAGTTGCTTCACATACTTTTATAATCTTTTAAATATAGAATTATTCTTATAAATACAATCTAATAATGTTACGTTAGATTGCGGTGCAGTGGATATTGACTTGGAATGAGAAATTGGGGAACCTAGTTCAAATTTATAGTTGCTTCACATAATTTTATAATCTTTTAAATATAGAATTAATTAAATAAGCAATCTAATAATGTTACGTTAGATTGCGGTGTGGTGCAGTGGATATTGACTTGGAATGAGAAATTGGGGAACCTAGTTCAAATTTATAGTTGCTTCACATAATTTTATAATCTTTAAATATAGAATTATTCTTGGTAAATAAGCAATCTAATAATGTTACGTTAGATTGCGGTGTGGTGCAGTGGATATTGACTTGGAATGAGAAATTGGAGAACCTAGTTCAAATTTATAGTTGCTTCACATAATTTTATAATCTTTTAAATATAGAATTATTCTTGTAAATAAGCAATCTAATAATGTTACGTTAGATTGCGGTGTGGTGCAGTGGATATTGACTTGGAATGAGAAATTGGGGAACCTAGTTCAAATTTATAGTTGCTTCACATAATTTTATAATCTTTTAAATATAGAATTATTCTTTAAAATAAGCAATCTAATAATGTTGCGTTAGATTGCGGTGTGGTGCAGTGGATATTGACTTGGAATGAGAAATTGGGGAACCTAGTTCAAATTTATAGTTGCTTCACATAATTTTATAATCTTTAAATATAGAATTATTCTTGTAAATAAGCAATCTAATAATGTTGCGTTAGATTGCGGTGTGGTGCAGTGGATATTGACTGGAATGAGAAATTGGGGAACCTAGTTCAAATTTATAGTTGCTTCACATACTTTTATAATCTTTTAAATATAGAATTATTCTTGTAAATAAGCAATCTAATAATGTTGCGTTAGATTGCGGTGTGGTGCAGTGGATATTGACTTGGAATGAGAAATTGGGGAACCTAGTTCAAATTTATAGTTGCTTCACATACTTTTATAATCTTTTAAATATAGAATTATTCTTGTAAATAAGCAATCTAATAATGTTGCGTTAGATTGCGGTGTGGTGCAGTGGATATTGACTTGGAATGAGAAATTGGGGAACCTAGTTCAAATTTATAGTTGCTGCACATACTTTTATAATCTTTTAAATATAGAATTATTCTTGTAAATAAGTTAATCTAATAATGTTGCGTTAGATTGCGGTGTGGTGCAGTGGATATTGACTTGGAATGAGAAATTGGGGAGCCTAGTTCAAATTTATAGTTGCTTCACATAATTTTATAATCTTTTAAATATAGAATTATTCTTGTAAATAAGCAATCTAATAATGTTGCGTTAGATTGCGGTGTGGCAGAGGATAATTTGGAATGAGAAATTGGGGAACCTAGTTCAAATTTATAGTTGCTTCACATAATTTTATAATCTTTTAAATATAGAATTATTCTTGTAAATAAGCAATCTAATAATGTTGCGTTAGATTGCGGTGTGGTGCAGAGGATATTGACTTGGAATGAGAAATTGGGGAACCTAGTTCAAATTTATAGTTGCTTCACATAATTTTATAATCTTTTAAATATAGAATTATTCTGTAAATAAGCAATCTAATAATGTTGCGTTAGATTGCGGTGTGGTGCAGAGGATATTGACTTGGGAATGAGAAATTGGGGAACCTAGTTCAAATTTATAGTTGCTTCACATAATTTTATAATCTTTTAAATATAGAATTATTCTTGTAAATAAGCAATCTAATAATGTTGCGTTAGATTAAGTGTGTGGTGCAGAGGATATTGACTTGGAATGAGAAATTGGGGAACCTAGTTCAAATTTATAGTTGCTTCACATAATTTTATAATCTTTTAAATATAGAATTATTCTTGTAATAAGCAATCTAATAATGTTGCGTTAGATTGCGGTGTGGTGCAGAGGATATTGACTTGGAATGAGAAATTGGGGAACCTAGTTCAAATTTATAGTTGCTTCACATAATTTTATAATCTTAAATATAGAATTATTCTTGTAAATAAGCAATCTAATAATGTTGCGTTAGATTGCGGTGGTGCAGAGGATATTGACTTGGAATGAGAAATTGGGGAACCTAGTTCAAATTTATAGTTGCTTCACATAATTTTATAATCTTTTAAATAGGAATTATTCTTGTAAGCAATCTAATAATGTTGCGTTAGATTGCGGGTGCAGAGGATATTGACTTGGAATGAGAAATTGGGGAACTCAGTTCAAATTTATAGTTATTGTTTCACATAATTTTATAATCTTTTAAATATAGAATTATTCTTGTAAATAAGCAATCTAATAATGTTGCGTTAGATTGCGGTGTGGTGCAGTGGATATTGACTTGGAATGAGAAATTGGAGAACCTAGTTCAAATTTATAGTTGCTTCACATAATTTTATAATCTTTTAAATATAGAATTATTTGTAAATAAGCAATCTAATAATGTTGCGTTAGATTGCGGTGTGGTGCAGTGGATATTGACTTAGAGAAATTGGGGAACCTAGTTCAAATTTATAGCTGTTTCCCACATAATTTTATAATCTTTAAATATAGAATTATTCTTGTAAATAAGCAATCTAATAATGTTGCGTTAGATTGCGGTGTGGTGCAGTGGATATTGACTTGGAATGAGAAATTGAGAACCTAGTTCAAATTTATAGTTGCTTCACATAATTTTATAATCTTTTAAATATAGAATTATTCTTAGGAATAAGCAATCTAATAATGTTGCGTTAGATTGCGGTGTGGTGCAGAGGATATTGACTTGGAATGAGAAATTGGGGAACCTAGTTCAAATTTATAGTTGCTTCACATAATTTTATAATCTTTTAAATATAGAATTATTCTTGTAAATAAGCAATCTAATAATGTTGCGTTAGATTGCGGTGTGGTGCAGTGGATATTGACTTGGAATGAGAAATTGGAGAACCTAGTTCAAATTTATAGTTGCTTCACATAATTTTATAATCTTTTAAATATAGAATTATTCTTTAGTAAATAAGCAATCTAATAATGTTGCGTTAGATTGCGGTGTGGTGCAGTGGATATTGACTTGGAATGAGAAATTGGGGAACCTAGTTCAAATTTATAGTTGTTTCACATAATTTTATAATCTTTTAAATATAGAATTATTCTTGTAAATAAGCAATCTAATAATGTTGCGTTAGATTGCGGTGTGGTGCAGAGGATATTGACTTGGAATGAGAAATTGGGGAACCTAGTTCAAATTTATAGTTGCTTCACATAATTGAGTAATCTTTTAAATATAGAATTATTCTTGTAAATAAGCAATCTAATAATGTTGCGTTAGATTGCGGCAGGTGTGAGGATATTGACTTGGAATGAGAAATTGGGGAACCTAGTTCAAATTTATAGTTGCTTCATACTTTTATAATCTTAAATATAGAATTTTAGGCAAGCAATCTAATAATGTTGCGTTAGATTGCGGTGTGGTGCAGTGGATATTGACTTGGAATGAGAAATTGGGGAACCTAGTTCAAATTTATAGTTGCTTCACATAATTTTATAATCTTTTAAATATAGAATTATTCTTGTAAATAAGCAATCTAATGTTGCGTTAGATTGCGGTGTGGTGCAGAGGATATTGATTTGGAATGAGAAATTGGGGAACCTAGTTCAAATTTATAGTTGCTTCACATAATTTTATAATCTTTTAAATATAGAATTATTCTGTAAATAAGCAATCTAATAATGTTGTTGGATTGCGTGTGTGGGTGTGAGGATATTAATTTGAATGAGAAATTGGGGAACCCAGTTCAAATTTATAGTTGCTTCACATAATTTTATACCTTAAATATAGAATTATTTGTAAATAAGCAATCTAATAATGTTGCGTTAGATTGCGGTGTGGTGCAGTGGATATTGACTTGGAATGAGGAATGGGGAACCTAGTTCAAATTTATAGTTGCTTCACATAATTTTATAATCTTTTAAATATAGAATTATTCTTATAAATAAGCAATCTAATAATGTTGCGTTAGATTGCGGTGTGGTGCAGTGGATATTGACTTGGAATGAGAAATTGGGGAACCTAGTTCAAATTTATAGTTGCTTCACATAATTTTATAATCTTTTAAATATAGAATTATTCTGTAAATAAGCAATCTAATAATGTTGCGTTAGATTGCGGTGTGGTGCAGTGGATATTGACTTGAAATCGAGAATTGGGGAACCTAGTTCAAATTTATAGTTGCTTCACATAATTTTATAATCTTTTAAATATAGAATTATTCTTGTAAATAAGCAATCTAATAATGTTGCGTTAGATTTTGTGTGTGGTGCAGTGGATATTGACTTGGAATGAGAAATTGGGGAACCTAGTTCAAATTTATAGTTGCTTCACATAATTTTATAATCTTTAAATATAGAATTATTCTTAAATAAGCAATCTAATAATGTTGCGTTAGATTGCTATGGTGCAGTGGATATTGACTTGGAATGAGAAATTGGAACCTAGTTCAAATTTATAGTTGTCACATAATTTTATAATCTTTTAAATATAGAATTATTCTAAATAAGCAATCTAATAATGTTGCGTTAGATTGCGGTGTGGTGCAGTGATATTGACTTGGAATGAGAAATTGGGGAACCTAGTTCAAATTTATAGCTGTTTCACATACTTTTATAATCTTTTAAATATAGAATTATTCTTGTAAATAAGCAATCTAATAATGTTGCTAGATTGCTATGTGTGGTGCAGAGGATATTGACTTGGAATGAGAAATTGGAGAACCTAGTTCAAATGAAGCCTGCTTCACATACTTTTATAATCTTTTAAATATAGAATTATTCTGTAAATAAGCAATTCAATGTTGCGTTAGATTGCGGTGTGGTGCAGTGGATATTGACTTGGAATGAGAAATTGGGGAACCTAGTTCAAATTTATAGTTGCTTCACATACTTTTATAATCTTTTAAATATAGAATTATTTTGTAAATAAGCAATCTAATAATGTTGCGTTAGATTGCGGTGTGGTGCAGTGGATAGTTTGATCTGGAATGAGAAATTGGGGAACCTAGTTCAAATTTATAGTTGCTTCACATACTTTTATAATCTTTTTAAATATAGAATTATTCTTATAAATAAGCAATCTAATAATGTTGCGTTAGATTGCGTGTGTGGTGCAGTGGATATTGACTTGAATGAGAAATTGTGAACCTAGTTCAAATTTATAGTTGCTTCACATACTTTTATAATCTTTAAATATAGAATTATCTTGTAAATAAGCAATCTAATAATGTTGCGTTAGATTGCGGTGTGGTGCAGAGGATATTGACTTGAATGAGAAATTGAGGAACCTAGTTCAAATTTATAGTTGCTTCACATAATTTTATAATCTTTTTAAATATAGAATTATTCTGTAAATAAGCAATCTAATAATGTTGCGTTAGATTGCGGTGTGGTGCAGTGGATATTGACTTGGAATGAGAAATTGGGGAAAACCTAGTTCAAATTTATAGTTGCTTCACATACTTTTATAATCTTTTAAATATAGAATTATTCTTGTAAATAAGCAATCTAATAATACAATAGATTGCGGTGTGGTGCAGAGGATATTGACTTGGAATGAGAAATTGAGAACTGTTCAAATTTATAGTTGCTTCACATACTTTTATAATCTTTTAAATATAGAATTATTCTTAAATAAGCACCTAATAATGTTGCGTTAGATTGCGTGTGGTGCAGTGGATATTGACTTGGAATGAGAAATTGGGGAACCTAGTCCAAATTTATAGTTGCTTCACATACTTTTATAATCTTTTAAATATAGAATTATTCTTTTTAAATAAGCAATCTAATAATGTTGCGTTAGATTGCGGTGTGGTGCAGAGGATATTGACTTGGAATGAGAAATTGGAGAACCTAGTTCAAATTTATAGTTGTTTCCAATATACTTTATAATCTTTTAAATATAGAATTATTCTTGTAAATAAGCAATCTAATAATGTTGCGTTAGATTAAGTGTGTGAAAGTAGTGGATATTGACTTGGAATGAGAAATTGGGGAACCTAGTTCAAATTTATAGTTGCTTCTACATATATTTTTATAATCTTTTAAATATAGAATTATTCTTGTAAGCAATCTAATAATGTTGCGTTAGATTGCGTGTGGTGCAGAGGATATTGACTTGGAATGAGAAATTGGAGAACCTAGTTCAAATTTATAGTTGCTTCACATACTTTTATAATCTTTTAATATAGAATTATTCTGTAAATAAGCAATCTAATAATGTTGCGTTAGATTGCGGCAGTGGATATTGACTTGGAATGAGAAATTGGAGAACCTAGTTCAAATTTATAGTTGCTTCACATACTTTTATAATCTTTTAAATATAGAATTATTCTTGTAAATAAGCAATCTAATAATGTTACGTTAGATTGCGGTGTGGTGCAGTGGATATTGACTTGGAATGAGAAATTGTGGGAACCTAGTTCAAATTTATAGTTGCTTCACATACTTTTATAATCTTTTAAATATAGAATTATTCTGTAAATAAGCAATCTAATAATGTTGCGTTAGATTAAGTGTGTGTGGTAGAGGATATTGACTTGGAATGAGAAATTGGAGAACCTAGTTCAAATTTATAGTTGCTTCACATATTTTTATAATCTTTAAATATAGAATTATTCTTGTAAATAAGCAATCTAATTAATGTTGCGTTAGATTGCGGTGTGGTGCAGTGGATATTGACTTGGAATGAGAAATTGGGGAACCTAGTTCAAATTTATAGTTGCTTCACATACTTTATAATCTTTTTAAATATAGAATTATTCTTGTAAATAAGCAATTCAATAATGTTGCGTTAGATTGCGGTGTGGTGCAGAGGATATTGACTTGGAATGAGAAATTGGAGAACCTAGTTCAAATTTATAGTTGCTTCACATACTTATAATCTTTTAAATATAGGTAGAATTATTCTTAAAATAAGCAATCTAATAATGTTGCGTTAGATTGCGTGTGGTGCAGAGGATATTGACTTGGAATGAGAAATTGAGAACCAGTTCAAATTTATAGTTGCTTCACATACTTTTATAATCTTTAAAGAGTAGAATTATTCTTAGGTAAATAAGCAATCTAATAATGTTGCGTTAGATTGCGGTGTGGTGCAGAGGATATTGACTGGAATGAGAAATTGGGGAACCTAGTTCAAATTTATAGTTGCTTCACATACTTTGCACCAAATATAGAATTATTTTGTAAATAAGCAATCTAATAATGCCATAGATTGGGAGTAAAGTGCAGAGGATATTGACTTGGAATGAGGAAATTGAGAACCTAGTTCAAATTTATAGTTGCTTCACATACTTATAATCTTTTAAATATAGAATTATTCTTGTAAATAAGCAATCTATCAATGTTGCGTTAGATTGCGGTGTGGTGCAGAGGATATTGACTTGGAATGAGAAATTGGGGAACCGCAGTTCAAATTTATAGTTGCTTCACATACTTTTATAATCTTTTAAATATAGAATTATTCTTGTAAATAAGCAATCTAATAATGTTGCGTTAGGATTGCGGTGGTGCAGAGGATATTGACTTGGAATGAGAAATTGAGAAATCCAGTTCAAATTTATAGTTGCTTCACATACTTTTATAATCTTTTAAATATGGGTATTCTGTAAATAAGCAATCTAATAATGTTGCGTTAGATTGCGGTGTGGTGCAGAGGATATTGACTTGGAATGAGAAATTGGAGAACCTAGTTCAAATTTAGTTAAGTCACATACTTTTATAATCTTTTAAATATAGAATTATTCTGTAAATAAGCAATCTAATAATTGTTGCGTTAGATTATGTGTGTGCAGAGGATATTGACTTGGAATGAGAAATTGGAGAACCTAGTTCAAATTTATAGTTGTTTCACATACTTTTATAATCTTTTAAATATAGAATTATTCTTGTAAATAAGCAATCTAATAATGTTGCGTTAGATTGCGGTGTAGAGGATATTGACTTGGAATGAGAAATTGGAGAACCTAGTTCAAATTTATAGTTTAAGTCTACATACTTTTATAATCTTTTAAATATAGAATTATTCTTGTAAATAAGCAATCTAATAATGTTGTGCTAGATTGGTGTGTGTGCAGAGGATATTGACTTGAATGAGAAATTGGAGAACCCAGTTCAAATTTATAGTTGCTTCACATACTTTTATAATCTTTTAAATATAGAATTATTCTTGTAAATAAGCAATCTAATAATGTTGCGTTAGGATTATGTGTGTGGTGCAGAGGATATTGACTTGGAATGAGAATGGAGAACCTAGTTCAAATTTATAGTTGCGCCACATACTTTTATAATCTTTTAAATATAGAATTATTCTGTAAATAAGCAATTTAATAATGTTGCGTTAGATTGCGGTGTGGTGCAGAGGATATTGACTTGGAATGAGAAATTGGAGAACCTAGTTCAAATTTATAGTTGCTTCACATACTTTTATAATCTTTTAAATATAGAATTATTCTGTAAATAAGCAATCTAATAATGTTGCGTTAGGATTGCGGTGTGGTGCAGAGGATATTGACTTGGAAATGAAATTGAGGAACTCAGTTCAAATTTATAGTTGCTTCACATACTTTTATAATCTTTTAAATATAATTGCCTGTAAATAAGCAATCTAATAATGTTGCGTTAGATTGCGGTGTAAAGTAGAGGATATTGACTTGGAATGAGAAATTGGAGAACCTAGTTCAAATTTATAGTTGCTTCACATACTTTTATAATCTTTTAAATATAGAATTATTCTTGTAAATAAGCAATCTAATAATGTTGCGTTAGATTGCGGTGTGGTGCAGAGGATATTGACTTGGAATGAGAAATTTATAACCTAGTTCAAATTTATAGTTGCTTCACATACTTTTATAATCTTTTAAATATAGAATTATTCTTGTAAATAAGCAATCTAATAATGTTGCGTTAGATTAAGTGTGGTGCAGAGGATATTGACTTGGAATGAGAAATTGGAGAACCTAGTTCAAATTTATAGTTGCTTCACATAATTTTATAATCTTTTAACATAGAATTATTCTTTAGGTAAATAAGCAATCTAATAATGTTACAGTTATATCATGTGTGTGGTGCAGAGGATATTGACTTGAATGAGAAATTGAGAACTTAGTTCAAATTATAATATCACATACTTTTATAATCTTTTAAAATATAATTATTTTGTGTAAATAAGCAATCTAATAATGTTGCGTTAGATTGCGGTGTGGTGCAGAGGATATTGACTTGGAATGAGAAATTGGAGAACCTAGTTCAAATTTATAGTTGTTTGGACATACTTTTATAATCTTTTAAATATAGAATTATTCTTAGTAAGCAATCTAATAATGTTGCGTTAGATTGCGGTGGGCAGAGGATATGACTTTGGAATGAGAAATTTAGAACCTAGTTCAAATTTATAGTTGTTTCCACATACTTTATAATCTTTTAAATATAGAATTATTCTTGTAAATAAGCAATCTAATAATGTTGCGTTAGATTGCGGTGTGGTGCAGAGGATATTGACTTGGAATGAGAAATTGGAGAACCTAGTTCAAATTTATGAAGTACATAATTTTATAATCTTAAATATAGAATTATTCTTGTAAATAAGCAATCTAATAATGTTGCGTTAGATTA
>JBBBDQ010021794.1:0-14137 GCA_037127315.1 Ascarosepion bandense | reverse complement strand
GTTCCCACATCAATTCTTACATTCAGACATATAAAGAAATATATAGATACATATATATATATATGTGTGTGTGTGTGTGTGTGTGTGTGTGTGTGTGGTTACACGAGTTTGGCTTTTTTATATGTCTGAATGTAAGACACCCAATTGGCAAGTTGCATTTCTCTATATGTTCCCATCAATTCTTACATTCAGACATATAAAAAAGCAAACTCGTGTTGCAAATACATATATATATATATATGTGTGTGTGTGAGTGTGTGTGTGTGTGTGTGTGGTTACACAGTTTGGCTTTTTTATATGTCTGAATGTAGACACCCAATTGTAGGTACATTTCTCTATATGTTCCCATCAATTCTTCCACATTCAGACATATAAAAAGCAAACTAAATATTTGTAGATACATATATATATATATATGTGTGTGTGTGTGTGTGTGTGGTTACACGAGTTTGGCTTTTTTTATATGTGTCTGAATATGAACACCCAATTGTAGTACATTTCTCTGTATGTTCCCATCAATTCTTATTCAGACATATACATAAATACATATGCTTATATATATATATATATGTGTGTGTGTGTGTGTGTGTGTGTGTGTGTGGTTACACACAGTTTGGCTTTTTTATATGTCTGAATGTAAGACACCCAATTGTAGGTACATTTCTCTATATGTTCCCATCAATTCTTACATTCAGACATATAAAAAGCAAACTCGTGTTATAGATACTTATATATATATATATGTGTGTATGTATGTGTATGTGTGTGTGTGTGTGTGAGGTTACACGAGTTTGGCTTTTTATATGTGTCTGAATGTAAAACACTGCAATTGTAGGTACATTTCTCTATATGTTCCCCATCAATTCTTACATTCAGACATATAAAAAGCCAAATGTGTTTGTAGATACATATATATATATATGTGTGTGTGTGTGTGTGTGTGTGTGTGTGTGTGGTTACACGAGTTTGGC
This sequence comes from Ascarosepion bandense, assembly GCA_037127315.1. Lineage (NCBI taxonomy): Eukaryota > Metazoa > Mollusca > Cephalopoda > Sepiida > Sepiidae > Ascarosepion > Ascarosepion bandense. Next base: position 13,166 of record JBBBDQ010021794.1, on the reverse strand, counting down.
TTTTTATATGTCTGAATGTAAGACACCGAATTGTAGGTACATTTCTCTATATGTTCATCAATTCTTCATTCAGACATATAAATAAATACGTATTTATATACATATATATATATGTGTGTGTGTGTGTGTGTGTGTGTGTGTGTGTATTTTGAGTTTGGCTTTTTATATGTCTGAATGTAAGACACCCAATTGTAGGTACATTTCTCTATATGTTCCCATGATTCTACCCATTCAGACATATAAAAGCAAGCTTTCATATATTTATAGATACATATATATATATGTGTGTGTGTGTGTGTGTGTGTGTGTGTGTGTGGTTACAGAGTTTGACTTTTTTATGTGTCTGAATGTAAGACACCCAATTGTAGGTACATTTCTCTATATGTTCCCATCCAATTCTTACATTCAGACATATAAACAAATACGTGTTTGTAGATACATATATATATATATATGTGTGTGTGTGTGTGTGTGTGTGTGTGTGTGGTTACACAGGGTTTGGCTTTTTATATGTCTGAATACAAGACACCCAATTGTGCGTTACATTTCTTTATGTGTTCCCATCAATTCTTACATTCAGACATATAAGCCAAACTCGTGTTGTATTTCACATATATATATATATGTGTGTCTGTGTGTGTGTGTGTGTGTGTGTGTGTGGTTACACGGGTGCAAACACACACATATGTCTGAATACAAGACACCCAGGTAGGTACATTTCTCTATATGTTCCCATCAATTCTTACATTCAGACATATACGTAAACTTCATGTTATAGATACATATATATATATATATGTGTGTGTGTGTGTGTGTGTGTGTGTGTGTGTGGTTACACCGAGTTTGGCTTTTATATGTCTGAATGTAAGACACCCAATTGTAGGTACATTTCTCTATATGTTCCCATCAATTCTTACATTCAGACATAAAAATAGCTCATGTTCCCATAGATACATATATATATATGTGTGTGTGTGTGTGTGTGTGTGTGTGTGTGTATAATTTACACCGAGTTTGGCTTTTTACATATACTGAATGTAAGACACCCAATTGTAGGTACATTTCTCTATATGTTCCCATCAATTCTTACATTCAAGACATATAAAATAACTCATCATATTATATATATATATATATGTATCTGGCAACACGGGTTTGGCTTTTTATATGTCTGAATGTAAGACACCCAATTGTAGGTACATTTCTCTATATGTTCCATCAAATTCTTACATTCAACATATAAAAAAAGCCAAACTCATGTTGCCAGATACTTATATATATATATATGTGTGTGTGTGTGTGTGTGTGTGTGTGTGTGTGAATTTTGAAGTTTAGCTTTTTATATGTCTGAATGTAAGACACCCAATTGTAGGTACATTTCTCTATATGTTCCCATCAATTCTTACATTCAGACATATACACACATAAATATGTATTTACACACACACACACACACACACATATATATATATGTATCCAACACAGACAGCTTTTATATGTCTGGTGTAAGACACCCAGTGTAGGTACATTTCTCTATATATGTTTCACATCAATTCTTACATTCAGACATAAAAAAAGCTACATGGCTACGTATTGCCAGATACTTATATATATATATATGTGTGTGTGTGTGTGTGTGTGTGTGTGTGTGGTTACACGAGTTTGGCTTTTTTTATATGTCTGAATGTAAGACACCCAATTATGGTACATTTCTCTATATGTTCCCATCCAATTCTTACATTCAGACACATATAAATAAACTCATTGTTTATAGACATATATATATATATATATATGTGTGTGTGTGTGTGTGTGTGTGTGTATGTGTGTGTGTGAACACACAGTTTGGCACACACATATGTCTGAATGTAAGACACCCAATTGTGTAGGTACATTTCTCTATATGTTTCCATCAGTTCTTACATTTTCAGACATGTAAACTCATGTTGCCAGATACATATATATATATATGTGTGTGTGTGTGTGTGTGTGTGTGTGTGTGGTTACACGAAGTTTGGCACTGTGTCTGAATATGAACACCCAATTGTAGGTACATTTCTCTATATGTTCCCATCAATTCTTACATTCAGACATATAACAAAGCCAAACTCGTGTTGCCAGATACATATATATATATATGTGTGTGTGTGTGTGTGTGTGTGTGTGTGTGGTTACACAGGTTTAGCTTTTCCTGTGTCTGAATGCTAAGACACCCAATTGTAGGTACATTTCTCTATATGTTCCATCAATTCTTACATTCAGACATATAAAAATAGCTCGTGTTGCCAGATACATATATATATATATATGTGTGTGTGTGTGTGTGTGTGTGTGTGTGGTTACACCGAGTTTGGCTTTTTATGTCTGAATGTAAGACACCCAATTGTAGGTACATTTCTCTATATGTTCCCATCAATTCCATTCAGACATATAAAAGCAAACTCGTGGTGCCAGGTGCATATATATATGTGTGTGTGTGTGTGTGTGTGTGTGTGTGTGTGGTTACACAAATTTGGCTTTTTATATGTCTGAATGTAAGACACCCAATTGTAGGTACAGCTGTCTATATCTTCCATCAATTCTTACATTCAGACATGTGCGCCAAACTCGTGTTATAAAATACTTATATATATATATATATGTGTGTGTGTGTGTGTGTGTGTGTGTGTGTGGTTACACAGTTTGTTTTGCCTATATCTGAATGTAAGACACCCAATTGTAGGCACATTTCTCTATATGTTCCCATCAATTCTTACATTCAGACATGTAAAAAAGCCAAACTCATGTTATAATTCTTATATATATATATATGTGTGTGTGTGTGTGTGTGTGTGTGTGTGTGTGGTTACACGAGTTTGGCTTTTATGTCTGAATGTAAGACACCCAATTGTAGAATTGCATTTCTCTATATGTTCCTAATTCTTACATTCAGACATGTAAAAAGCCAGGCTACGTGTAGATGCTTGTGTGTGTGTGTGTGTGTGTGTGTGTGTGTGTGTGTGTGTGTGTGTGTGTGGTTACACACGAGTTTGGCTTTTTATATGTCTGAATATAAGACATAATTGTAGGTACATTTCTCTATGTGTTCCCATCAATTCTTACATTCAGACATATAAGCAAGCAATACTTATATATATATATATGTGTGTGTGTGTGTGTGTGTGTGTGTGTGTGTGTGGTTGGGTTTGGCTTTTTTTATATGTCTGAATGTAAGACACCCAATTGTAGGTACATTTCTCTATATGTTCCCATCCAATTTACTTACATTCAGACATATAAAGAAATGACTCGTGTTGCCAGATACATATATGTGTGTGTGTGTGTGTGTGTGTGTGTGTGTGTGTGTGTGTGGTTACACGAGTTTAGCTTTTTATATGTCTGAATGTAAGACACCCAATTGTGAGTACATTTCTCTATATGTTATCAATTCTTACATTCAGACATATAAAGCCAAATGTTGCAAATACTTATATATATATATATATGTGTGTGTGTGTGTGTGTGTGTGTGTGTGTGTGGTTACACGAGTTTAGCTTTTATATGTCTGTTTATGGTGTGTACAATTGTAGGTACATTTCTCTATATGTTTATCAATTCTGTTCAGACATATAAAAAGCCAAATACGTATTTACCAGGTACTTATATATATATATATATGTGTGTGTGTGTGTGTGTGTGTGTGTGTGTGTGTGGTTACACAGGTTTGGCTTTTTATATGTCTGAATGTAAGACACCCAATTGTGGGTACATTTCTCTATATGTTCCCATCAATTCTTACATTCAGACATAAAAAAGCCAAACTCGTGTTTGCCAAATATATATATATATATATATGTGTGTGTGTGTGTGTGTGTGTGTGTGTGTGTGGTTACACACGGATGGCTTTTTTTATATGTCTGAATGTAAGACACCCAATTGTAGGTACATTTCTCTATATGTTCCCATCAATTCTTACATTCAGACATGTAAAAAGCAAACTCGTGTTGCCAAATACTTATATATATATATATGTGTGTGTGTGTGTGTGTGTGTGTGTGTGGTTACACGAGTTTGGCTTTTTTATATGTCTGAATGTAAGACACCCAATTGTAGGTACATTTCTCTATGTTCCCATCAATTCTTACATTCAGACATGTAAACAAACTCGTGTTGCCAGATACTTATATATATATATATGTGTGTGTGTGTGTGTGTGTGTGTGTGTGTGTGTGTCTCTCACACACACAAATTTCTTTGTATGTATGTCTGAATGTAGGTGTACCAATTGTGGGTACATTTCTCTATATGTTCCCATCAATTCTTACATTCAGACATATAAAAAAGCCAAGTCTGTGTTCTAGTGCTTATATATATATATATATGTGTGTGTGTGTGTGTGTGTGTGTGTGTGTGGTTACACAGAGTTTGGCTTTTTTTTTATATGTCTGAATGTAAGACACACTAATTGTAGGTACATTTCTCTGTCTGTATTTACATCAATTCATACATTCAGACATATAAAAAAGCAAACTCGTGTTTGTAGACACTTATATATATATATATATGTGTGTGTGTGTGTGTGTGTGTGTGTGTGTGTGGTTACACGGGTTTGGCTTTTTTTATATGAATATGGCTTTTAATTGTGATTTGTTTCTCTATATGTTTTCCCATCAATTCTTACATTGAACATATAAAAAAGCCAAACATATGTGTTATAATACTTATATATATATATATGTGTGTGTGTGTGTGTGTGTGTGTGTGTGTGTGTGTGGTTACACAAGTTTGGCTTTTTATATGTCTGAATGTAAGACACCCAATTGTAGGTACATTTCTCTATATGTTCCCATCAATTCTTACATTCAGACATATAAAAGCAAACTCGTGTTCAAAATACTTATATATATATATATGTGTGTGTGTGTGTGTGTGTGTGTGTGTGTGTGTGGTTGCACAGGTTTGGCTTTTTTATATGTAGATGTAAGACACCCAATTGTAGGTACATTTCTCTATATGTTCCCATCAATTCTTACATTCAGACATATAAAAGCAAACTCGTGTTCTGTAGATACTTATATATATATATATGTGTGTGTGTGTGTGTGTGTGTGTGTGTGTGTGGTTACACGGTGCAGGCACACATATATATAGTATGAACACAATTGTAGGTACATTTCTCCCTATGTCTGTTCCCCATCAATTCTTACATTCAGACATGTAAAAAAGCCAAACTCGTGTTGCCAGATACTTATATATATATATATATGTGTGTGTGTGTGTGTGTGTGTGTGTGTGGTTACACACACACACACACACACACACACACAGGTTGTAGCTTTTTATATGTCTGGATATAGACACCCAGTTGTAGGTACATTTCTCTGCCTGTTCCCATCAATTCTTACATTCAGACATATAAAAGCAAACTCGTGTTGCGAAATACATATATATATATATATGTGTGTGTGTGTGTGTGTGTGTGTGTGTGTGTGTGTGGTTACACAAATTTGGCTTTTTGTGTCTGAATGTAAGACACCCAGTTACTTAGACATATGTTCCCATCAATTCTTACATTCAGACATATAAAAAAAGTAGCTCGTGTTGCCAGATACATATATATATATATGTGTGTGTGTGTGTGTGTGTGTGTGTGTGTGGTTACACGAGTTTGGCTTTTTTTATGTCTGAATGTAGACACTAATTGTAGGTACATTTCTCTATATGTTCCCATCAATTCTTACATTCAGACATGTAAAAAACCAAACTCGTGTTGCCAGATACATATATATATATATATGTGTGTGTGTGTGTGTGTGTGTGTGTGTGTGTGTGGTTACACGAGTTTGGCTTTTTTTTATGTCTGAATGTAAGACACTAATTGTAGGTACATTTCTCTATATGTTCCCATCAATTCTTACATTCAGACATATAAAAAAGCCAAACTTCGTGTTCTTAGTGCTTATATATATATATATATGTGTGTGTGTGTGTGTGTGTGTGTGTGTGTGGTTACACAGAGTTTGTGCACCTACCTATCGAGATAGACACCCAATTGTGGTACATTTCTCTACTGTGTTCCCCATCAAACTAACACATTCAGACATATAAAAAGCCAAACTCGTGTTTACCAGGTACTTATATATATATATATGTGTGTGTGTGTGTGTGTGTGTGTGTGTGTGGTTACACGGGGTTTGGCACACATATGTCTGAATATGAACACAATTGTAGACACATTTCTCTATATAGTACATCTAATTCTTACACGACAGACACATAAAAAGCCAAACTCGTGTTGCCAGATACATATATATATATATATGTGTGTGTGTGTGTGTGTGTGTGTGTGTGTGGTTACACAATTTGACTTTTTTTATATGTCTGAACACTGAACACCCAATTGTAGGTACATTTCTCTATATGTTCCCATCAATTCTACACACATTAGACATATACGCATGTATGTGTGTGTGTGTGTGTGTGTGTGTGTGTGTGTGTGTGTGTGTGTGTGTGTGTGTGGTTACACAGTTTTAAACTTTTTATGTCTGAATATGAACTTTTTTAATTGTAGGTACATTTCTCTATATGTTCCCGTAATTCTTACATTCAGACATATAAAAAGCTTAAATAATGGTACCAGATATATATATATATATATGTGTGTGTGTGTGTGTGTGTGTGTGTGTTTACACAGACACAAACACACATTTATATGTCTGAATGTAAGACACCCAATTGTAGGTACATTTCTCTATATGTTCCCATCAATTCTTACATTCAGACATATACGTAAACTCGTGTTGCCAGATACATATATATATATATATGTGTGTGTGTGTGTGTGTGTGTGTGTGTGTGGTTACACGAGTTTGGCTTTTTATATGTCTGAATGTAAGACACCCAATTGTAGGTACATTTCTCTATGTGTTCCCATCAATTCTTACATTCAGACATATAAAAAAGCCAAACTCGTGTTTGTAGATACATATATATATATATGTGTGTGTGTGTGTGTGTGTGTGTGTGTGTGTGTGTGTGGTTACACGAGGTTTGGCTTTTTTTATATGTCTGAATGTAAGACACCCAATTGTAGGTACATTTCTCTATATACACACACATTCAGACATATAGTAACTCGTGTTCTCAAGATACATATATATATATATGTGTGTGTGTGTGTGTGTGTGTGTGTGTGTGTGTGTGGTTACACAGTTTGGCTTTTTATATGTCTGAATGTAAGACACCCAATTGTGGACATTTCTCTATATGTTCCCATCCAATTCTTACATTCAGACATATAAAGCCAAATCATGTTGCCAGATACTTATATATATATATATGTGTGTGTGTGTGTGTGTGTGTGTGTGTGTGGTTACACCGAGTTTGGCTTTTTATATGTCTGAATGTAAGACACCCAATTGTAGGTACATTTCTCTATATGTTCCCATCAATTCTTACATTCAGACATATGGTAAACTCATGTTGCCAGATACTTATATATATATATATATGTGTGTGTGTGTGTGTGTGTGTGTGTGTGTGTGTGGTTACACGAGTTTGGCTTTTTTATATGTCTGAATGTAAGACACCCAATTGTAGGTACATTTCTCTATATGTTCCATCAATTCTTACATTCAGACATATAAAAAGCCAAACTCGTGTTTATATACATATATATATATATATGTGTGTGTGTGTGTGTGTGTGTGTGTGTGTGGTTACACACGAGTTTGGCTTTTTTTATATGTCTGAATGTAAGACACCCAATTGTAGGTACATTTCTCTATGTATTTATCAATTCACCCATTCAGACATGTAAAAAGCCAAATATGTTTGCAGATACATATATATATATATATGTGTGTGTGTGTGTGTGTGTGTGTGTGTGTGTGTGGTTACACGAGTTTAGCTTTTTTTATGTCTGAATGCAGACACCCAATGGTAGGTACATTTCTCTATATGTTCCCATCAATTCTTACATTCAGACATATAAAAAAGCAAACTTCGTGTTGCCAGATACTTATATATATATATATGTGTGTGTGTGTGTGTGTGTGTGTGTGTGTGTGGTTACACGAGTTTGGCACACACACACAAATATAAGGCTACCCAATTGTAGGTACATTTCTCTATATGTTCCCATCAATTCTTACATTCAGACATATAAAAAAGCCAAACCGTATTCTGTCTGTGTGTGTGTGTGTGTGTGTGTGTGTGTGTGTGTGTGTGTGTGTGTGTGTGAACACACACAAAGTTTAGCTTTTTTTATCTATGTCTGAATGTAAGACACCCAATTGTAGGTACATTTCTCTATATGTTCCCATCAATTCTTACATTCAGACATATAAAAAGCCAAACTTCGTGTTGTAGTCTGTGTGTGTGTGTGTGTGTGTGTGTGTGTGTGTGTGTGTGTGTGTGTGGTTACACGAGTTTGGCTTTTTTTTTTATATGTCTGAATGTAAGACACCCAATTGTAGGTACATTTCTCTGTTCCCATCAATTCTTACATTCAGACATATAAAAAGCCAAACTCGTGTTCTGGGCCTACTTATATATATATATATGTGTGTGTGTGTGTGTGTGTGTGTGTGTGTGTGGTTACACAGTTTGGCTTTTTATATATATGAATGTAAGACACCCCAATTGTGGACACAGCTTTCTCTATATGTTCCCATCAGTTTACATTGAACTATAAAAAGTAATGTGTTATGAACTAAATATGTATATATATATATGTGTGTGTGTGTGTGTGTGTGTGTGTGTGGTTACACGAGTTTGGCTTTTTTATATGTCTGAATGTAAGACACCCAATTGTGGGTACATTTCTCTATATGTTCCCATCAATTCTTACATTCAGACATATAAAAGCCAAAACTGCGTATTTATGAATACTTATATATATATATATATGTGTGTGTGTGTGTGTGTGTGTGTGTGTGTGTGGTTACACACAGTGTGTGTGTGTATATGTCTGAATGTAAGACACCCAATTGTAGGTACATTTCTCTATATGTTCCCATCAATTCTTACATTCAGACATATAAAAAAGCCAAACGTGTTGCCGAATACTTATATATATATATATATGTGTGTGTGTGTGTGTGTGTGTGTGTGTGTGGTTACACGAGTTTGGCTTTTTTATATGTCTGAATGTAAGACACCCAATTGTAGGTACATTTCTCTATATGTTCCCATCAATTCTTACATTCAGACATATAAAAGCAAACTTCGTGTTTACCAGATAATATGTGTGTGTGTGTGTGTGTGTGTGTGTGTGTGTGTGTGTGTGTGTGGTTACACGAGTTTGGCTTTTTATATGTCTGAATGTAAGACACCCAATTGTAGGTACATTTCTCTATATGTTCCCATCAATTCTTACATTCAGACATATAAAAAGCCAAACTCGTGTTGCCAGATACTTATATATATATATATATATGTGTGTGTGTGTGTGTGTGTGTGTGGTTACACGAGTTTGGCTTTTTATATGTCTGAATGTAGACACCAATTGTAGGTACATTTCTCTATATGTTCCCATCAATTCTTACATTCAGACATATACCAAACGCCAGATACATATATATATATATATGTGTGTGTGTGTGTGTGTGGTTACACGAATTTGGCTTTTTTATGTCTGAATGTAAGACACCCAATTGTAGGTACATTTCTCTATATGTTCCCATCAATTCTTACATTCAGACATGTACGCAGATGCATATATATATATATATGTGTGTGTGTGTGTGTGTGTGTGTGTGTGTGTGTGTGGTTACACGAGTTTGGCTTTTATATGTCTGAATGTAAGACACCCAATTGTAGGTACATTTCTCTATATGTTCCCATCAATTCTTACATTCAGACATATAAATATGCTCGTGTTACCAAATATATATATATATATATATGTGTGTGTGTGTGTGTGTGTGTGTGTGTGTGGTTACACGAGTTTGGCTTTTTTTATATGTCTGAATGTAAGACACCCAATTGTAGGTACATTTCTCTATATGTTCCATCAATTCTTACATTCAGACATATAAAAAGCCAAACTCGTGTTGCCAGGCCATATATATATATATATGTGTGTGTGTGTGTGTGTGTGTGTGTGTGTGTGTGGTTACACAAGGTTTGACTTTTTTATATGTCTGAATGTAAGACACCCAATTGTAGGTACATTTCTCTATATGTTCCCATCAATTCTTACATTCAGACATATAAAAGCCAAACTCGTGTTGCCAAATACATATATATATATATATATGTGTGTGTGTGTGTGTGTGTGTGTGTGTGTGTGTGGTTACACGAGTTTGGCTTTTTTTATGTCCCTGAATGTAAGACACCCAATTGTAGGTACATTTCTCTGTATGTTCCCATCAATTCTTACATTGAACATAAAAAAGCCAAACCGTGTTTATAAGATACATATATATATGTATGTGTGTGTGTGTGTGTGTGTGTGTGTGTGTGTGGTTACCTGTGGTTTGACTTTTTTTATGTCTGAATGTAAAGTACCTTTGGTGGTAAAATTACATTTCTCTATATGTTCCCATCAATTCTTACATTCAGACATATAAAAAATAAACTCGTGTTGCCAGATACTTATATATATATATATGTGTGTGTGTGTGTGTGTGTGTGTGTGTGTGTGGTTACAGAGTTTGGCACTATCTTGAATACATTTTAATTTATGTAGGTATTTATATCTATATGTTATCAATTCTTACATTCAGACATATAAAAGCAAACTCGTGTTATAATACTTATATATATATATGTGTGTGTGTGTGTGTGTGTGTGTGTGTGTGGTTACACGAGGTTTGACTTTATATGTCTGAATGTAAGACACCCAATTGTAGGTACATTTCTCTATGTGTTCCCATCCAATTCTTACATTCAGACATATAAAAAGCTAGTGTGTTGCCAGATACTTATATATATATATATGTGTGTGTGTGTGTGTGTGTGTGTGTGTGTGGTTACACGAGTTTGGCTTTGCCTGTGAATGTAAGACACCCAATTGTAGGTACATTTCTCTATATGTTCCCATCAATTCTACATTCAGACATATAAAAAAGCCAAACTCGTGTTTGCCAGATACATATATATATATATATATGTGTGTATGTGTGTGTGTGTGTGTGTGTGTGATTTTAGGTTTGGCTTTTATATGTCTGAATGTAAGACACCGAATTGTAGGTACATTTCTCTATATGTTCCCATCAATTCTTACATTCAGACATATAAAAAAATAGCTATATATATATATGTGTGTGTGTGTGTGTGTGTGTGTGTGTGTGTGTGGTTACACACGGTTTGGCACACACACACATACAGATGTAAGACACCCAATTGTAGGTACATTTCTCTATATGTTCCCATCAATTCTTACATTCAGACATATAAAAGCCAAATACGTGTTATAGTACTTATATATATATATATATGTGTGTGTGTGTGTGTGTGTGTGTGTGTGTGGTTACACGGGTTTGGCTTTTTTTATATGTCTGAATGTAAGACACCCAATTGTAGGTACATTTCTCTATATGTTCCCATCAATTCTTACATTCAGACATATAAGCAAGCCTCGTGATTGCAGATACTTATATATATATATATGTGTGTGTGTGTGTGTGTGTGTGTGTGTGTGGTTACACAAGGTTTGGCTTTTTATATGTCTAGATATGAACACCCAATTGTAGGTACATTTCTCTATATGTTCCCATCGAATTCTTACATTCAATTGTATAAAAAGCTTAATCATTATAGGCTTTCTCTCTCTCTGTGTGTGTGTGTGTGTGTGTGTGTGTGTGGTTACACGAGTTTGGCTTTTTTATATGTATGTCTGAATGTAAGACACCCAATTGTAGGTACATTTCTCTATATGTTCCCATCAATTCTTACATTCAGACATATAAAAAGCCAAACTGTGTTATAGTACTTATATATATATATGTGTGTGTGTGTGTGTGTGTGTATGTGTGTGTGGTTACACGAGTTTGGCTTTTTTTATATGTCTAGATATAAGACACCCAGTAGGTACATTTCTCTATATGTTTACATCAATTCTTACATTCAGACATATAAACCAAACTCGTGTTTACCAGTATATATATATATATATGTGTGTGTGTGTGTGTGTGTGTGTGTGTGTGGGTGCAGGTTTGGCTTTATATGTCTGAATGTAGACACCCAATTGTAGGTACATTTCTCTATATGTTCCCATCAATTCTTACATTCAGACATATAAAAGCAAACTCGTGTTTGTAGATACTTATATATATATATATGTGTGTGTGTGTGTGTGTGTGTGTGTGTGTGGTTACACGAGTTTGGCTTTTTTATGTCTGAATGTAAGACACCCAATTGTAGGTACATTTCTCTATATGTTCCCATCAATTCTTACATTCAGACATATAAAAAAATATATATATATATATATATGTGTGTGTGTGTGTGTGTGTGTGTGTGTGTGTGGTTGTGAGTTTGGCTTTTTATGTCTGAATGTAAGACACCCAGTGCAGTACATTCTCTATATGTTCCATCAATTCTTACATTCAAACTTATATAAAAAACCAAACTCGTGTTATAGCTCATATATATATATATATATGTGTGTGTGTGTGTGTGTGTGTGTGTGTGTGGTTACACGAGTTTGCGCTTTTATGTGTCTGAATGTAAGACACCCAATTGTAGGTACATTTCTCTATATGTTCCCCATCAATTCTGACCAGACATATAAAAGCAAACTCGTGTTTGTTGCAAACTACATATATATATATATATGTGTGTGTGTGTGTGTGTGTGTGTGTGTGTGTGGTTACACGAGTTTGGCTTTTTATATGTCTGGACATTCCAATTGTAGGTACATTTCTCTATATGTTCCCATCAATTCTTACATTCAGACATATAAAAAAGCCAAACTCGTGTTGCCAGGCTTCTTATATATATATATATGTGTGTGTGTGTGTGTGTGTGTGTGTGTGGTTACACGAGTTTGGCTTTTTTTATATGTCTGAATGTAAGACACCCAATTGTAGGTACATTTCTCTATGTTCCCATCAATTCTTACATTCAGACATATAAACAAACTTCATTATATATATATATATGTGTGTGTGTGTGTGTGTGTGTGTGTGTGTGGTTACACGAGTTTGGCTTTTTGCCATATCTGAATATGAACCTAATTG
>JBBBDQ010021762.1:0-14604 GCA_037127315.1 Ascarosepion bandense | reverse complement strand
ATATCCGGGTAATACTGTATCAGAACAGCAGACAAATATTAATTAATTTATCTAATTAAGCCTTTTAACTGTAGTTAGTCGAGGAAGCCTTTTAACTGTTGTTAGTCGAGGAAGCCTTTTAACTGTTGTTAGTCGAGGAAGCCTTTTAACTGTTGTTAGTTGAGGAAGCCTTTTAACTGTAGTTAGTCGAGGAAGCCTTTTAACTGTTGTTAGTTGAGGAAGCCTTTAACTGTTGTTAGTCGAGGAAGCCTTTTAACTGTTGTTAGTTGAGGAAGCATTTTAACTGGTTGTTAGTCGAGAAGTCTTTTTAACTGTTGTTAGTCGAGGAAGCCTTTAACTGTTGTTGTTAGTCGAGGAAGCTCTTGACTGTTGTTAGTTGAGGAAGCCTTTAACTGTTGTTAGTTGAGGGAAGCCTTTTAACTGTTGTTAGTTGAGGAAGCCTTTTAACTGTTGTTAGTCGAGGAAGCCTTTTAATCTGTTGTTAGTCGAGGAAGCCTTTTAACTGTTGTTAGTCGAGGAAGCTTCTTGAATCAGTTGTTAGTCGAGGAAGCCTTTTAACTGTTGTTAGTTGAGGAAGCCTTTTAACTGTTGTTAGTCGAGGAAGCCTTTAACTGTTGTTAACAGTGGAAGCCTTTTAACTGTTGTTAGTCGAGGAAGCCTTTTAACTGTTGTTAGTCGAGGAAGCCTTAACTGTTGTTGGTCGAGGAAGCCTTTTAACTGTTGTTAGGTCGAGGAAGCCTTTTTAACTGTTGTTAGTCGAGGAAGCCTTTTAACTGTTGTTAGTCGAGGAAGCCTTTTAACTGTTGTTAGTCGAGGAAGCCTTTTAACTGTTGTTAGTCGAGGAAGCCTTTTAACTGTTGTTAGTCGAGGAAGCCTTTTAACTGTTGTTAGTCGAGGAAGCCTTTTAACTGTTGTTAGTCGAGGAAGCCTTTTAACTGTTGTTAGTCGAGGAAGCCTTTTTAACTGTTGTTAGTCGAGGAAGCCTTTTAACTGTTGTTAGTCGAGGAAGCCTTTTAACTGTTGTTACTGTCGAGGAAGCCTTTTAACTGTTGTTAGTCGAGGAAGCCTTTAACTGTTGTTAGTCGAGAAGCCTTTTAACTGTTGTTAGTCGAGGAAGCCTTTTAACTGTTGTTAGTCGAGGAAGCCTTTTAACTGTTGTTAGTCGAGGAAGCCTTTTAACTGTTGTTAGTCGAGGAAGCTTCCTAACTGTTGTTAGTCGAGGAAGCCTTTAACTGTTGTTAGTTGAGGAAGCCTTTTAACTGTAGTTAGTCGAGGAAGCCTTTAACTGTTGTTAGTTGAGGAAGCCTTAACTGTTGTTAGTCGAGGAAGCCTTTAACTGTTGTTAGTTGAGGAAGCATTTAACTGTTGTTAGTCGAGGAAGCCTTTAACTGTTGTTAGTCGAGGAAGCCTTTAATTGTTGTTAGTCGAGGAAGCCTTTTAACTGTTAGCAGTTGAGGAAGCCTTTAACTGTTGTTAGTTGAGGAAGCCTTTTAACTGTTGTTAGTTGAGGAAGCCTTTAACTGTTGTTAGTCGAGGAAGCCTTTAACTGTTGTTAGTCGAGGAAGCCTTTTAACTGTTGTTAGTCGAGGAAGCCTTTTAACTGTTGTTAGCTCATGGTAGTTTTTAACTGTTGTTAGTTGAGGAAGCATTTTAACTGTTGTTAGTCGAGGAAGCCTTAACTGTTGTTAGTCGAGGAAGCCTTTTAACTGTTGTTAGTCGAGGAAGCCTTTAACTGTTGTTAGTTGAGGAAGCCTTTTAACTGTTGTTATTGAGGGAAGCCTTTTAACTGTTGTTAGTTGAGGAAGCCTTTTAACTGTTGTTAGTCGAGGAAGCCTTTTAACTGTTGTTAGTCGAGGAAGCCTTTTAACTGTTGTTAGTCGAGGAAGCCTTTAACCGTAGTTAGTCGAGGAAGCCTTTTAACTGTTGTTAGTTGAGGAAGCCTTTAACTGTTGTTAGTCGAGGAAGCCTTTAACTCGTTGTTAGTCGAGGAAGCCTTTTAACTGTTGTTAGTCGAGGAAGCCTTTAACTGTTGTTAGTTGAGGAAGCCTTTTAACTGCTGTTAGTTGAGGAAGCCTTTAACTGTTGTTAGTCGAGGAAGCCTTTTAACTGTTGTTAGTCGAGGAAGCCTTTTAACTGTTGTTAGTCGAGGAAGCCTTTTAACTGTTGTTAGTTGAGGAAGCCTTTAACCTGTTGTTAGTTGAGGAAGCCTTTTAACTGTTGTTAGTCGAGGGTTTCCTTAACTGTTGTTAGTCGAGGAAGCATTTTAACTGTTGTTAGTCGAGGAAGCCTTTAACTGTAGTTAGTCGAGGAAGCCTTTCAACTGTTGTTAGTTGAGGAAGCCTTTTAACTGTTGTTAGTCGAGGAAGCCTTTTAACTGTTGTTAGTCGAGGAAGCCTTTAACTGTTGTTAGTCGAGGAAGCCTTTTAACTGTTGTTAGTTGAGGAAGCCTTTAACTGTTGTTAGTTGAGGAAGCTCTTTAACTGTTGTTAGTCGAGGAAGCCTTTTAAACTGTTGTTAGTCGAGGAAGCCTTTTAACTGTTGTTAGTCGAGGAAGCCTTTTTAACTGTAGTTAGCTGAGGAAGCCTTTTAACTGTTGTTAGTCGAGGAAGCCTTTTAACTGTTGTTAGTCGAGGAAGCCTTTTAACTGTTGTTAGTCGAGGAAGCATTTTAACTTGTTGTTAGTCGAGGAAGCCTTTTAACTGTTGTTAGTCGAGGAAGCCTTTTAACTGTTGTTAGTCGAGGAAGCCTTTTTAACTGTTATGTCGAGGAAGCCTTTTAACTGTTGTTAGTCGAGGAAGCCTTTTAACTGTTGTTAGTCGAGGAAGCCTTTTAACTGTTGTTAGTCGAGGCTTCCTTTAACTGTTGTTAGTTGTGTGAGGAAGCCTTTTAACTGTTGTTAGTCGAGGAAGCCTTTTAACTGTTGTTAGTCGAGGAAGCCTTAACTGTTGTTAGTCGAGGAAGCCTTTTAACTGTTGTTAGAGGAAGCATTTTAACTGTTGTTAGTCGAGGAAGCCTTTTAACTGTTGTTAGTCGAGGAAGCCTTTTAACTGTTGTTAGTCGAGGAAGTCTTTTTAACTGTTGTTAGTCGAGGAAGCTTCAACTGTTGTTAGTCGAGGAAGCATTTAACTGTTGTTAGTCGAGGAAGCCTTTTAACTGTTGGTATCGAGGAAGCCTTTTAACTGTTGTTAGTCGAGGAAGCCTTTTAACTGTTGTTAGTCGAGGAAGCTTCTCAACTGTTGTTAGTCGAGGAAGCCTTTTAACTGTTGTTAGTCGAGGAAGCCTTTCTAACTGTTGTTAGTCGAGGAAGCCTTTAACTGTTGTTAGTCGAGGAAGCATTTTAACTGTTGTTAGTCGAGGAAGCCTTTTAACTGTTGTTAGTCGAGGAAGCCTTTTTAACTGTTGTTAGTCGAGGAAGCCTTTTAACTGTTGTTAGTCGAGGAAGCCTTAACTGTTGTTAGTCGAGAAGCCTTTTAACTGTTGTTAGTCGAGGAAGCCTTTTAAACTGTTGTTAGTCGAGGAAGCCTTTTAACTGTTGTTAGTCGAGGAAGCATTTTAACTGTTAGTCGAGGAAGCCTTTTAACTGTTGTTAGTCGAGGAAGCCTTTTAACTGTTGTTAGTCGAGGAAGCCTTTTAACTGTGTTAGTCGAGGAAGCCTTTCTTTAACTGTTGTTAGTCGAGGAAGCATTTAACTGTTGTTAGTCGAGGAAGCCTTTTAACTGTTGTTAGTCGAGGAAGCCTTTTTAACTGTTGTTAGTCGAGGAAGCCTTTTAACTGTTGTTAGTCGAGGAAGCCTTTTAACTGGTGGTCGAGGAAGCCTTTTAACTGTTGTTAGTCGAGGAAGCCTTTTAACTGTTGTTAGTTTTCTCAGAGGAAGCTCAATCTGTTGTTAGTTGAGGAAGCCTTTGAACTGTTGTTAGTTGAGGAAGCCTTTTAACTGTTGTTAGTCGAGGAAGCCTTTTAACTGTTGTTAGTCGAGGAAGCCTTTTAACTGTTGTTAGTCGAGGAAGCCTTTTAACTGTAGTTAGTCGAGGAAGCTTCCTTTAACTGTAGTTAGTCGAGGAAGCCTTAACTGTTGTTAGTCGAGGAAGCCTTTAACTGTTGTTAGTCGAGGGAAGCCTTTTAACTGTAGTTAGTCGAGGAAGCCTTTTAACTGTTGTTAGTCGAGGAAGCCTTTAACTGTTGTTAGTCGAGGAAGCCTTTTAACTGTAGTTAGTCGAGGAAGCCTTTTAACTGTTGTTAGTCGAGGAAGCCTTTAACTGTTGTTAGTCGAGGAAGCCTTTTAACTGTTGTTAGTCGAGGAAGCCTTTAACTGTTGTTAGTCGAGGAAGCCTTTTAACTGTTGTTAGTCGAGGAAGCCTTTTAACTGTTGTTAGTTGAGGAAGCCTTTTAACTGTTGTTAGTCGAGGAAGCCTTTAATCCGTTGTTAGTCGAGGGCCTTTTAACTGTTGTTAGTTGAGGAAGCCTTTTAACTGTTGTTAGTTGAGGAAGCCTTTTAACTGTTGTTAGTCGAGGAAGCCTTTTAACTGTTGTTAGTTGAGGAAGCCTTTAACTGTTGTTAGTTGAGGCTCTTAACTGTAGTTAGTCGATGTTCTTTTTAATCAGCTTGTCATCAGAGTGAAGCCTTTATCCTGCTGCTGCTGATAGTTTTTGGTCTGCTGCTGCTGATGGAAGCCTTTTAACTGTTGTTAGTCGAGGAAGCCTTTTAACTGTTGTTAGTCGAGGAAGCCTTTAACTGTAGTTAGTCGAGGAAGCCTTTTAACTGTAGTTAGTCGAGGAAGCCTTTAACTGTTGTTAGTCGAGGAAGCCTTTTAACTGTTGTTAGTCGAGGAAGCCTTTTAACTGAAGAATAGAGGAAGCTCTTTAACTGTTGTTAGTCGAGGAAGCCTTTAACTGTTGTTAGTTGAGGAAGCCTTTAACTGTTGTTAGTTGAGGAAGCCTTTTAACTGTTGTTAGTCGAGGAAGCTTTTTAACTGTTGTTAGTCGAGGAAGCCTTTTAACTGTTGTTAGTCGAGGAAGCCTTTTAACTGTAGTTAGTCGAGGAAGCCTTTTAACTGTATAGTTAGTCGAGGAAGCCTTTAACTGTTGTTAGTCGAGGAAGCCTTTAACTGTTGTTAGTCGAGGAAGCCTTTTAACTGTTGTTAGTCGAGGAAGCCTTTTAACTGTTGTTAGTCGAGGAAGCCTTTAACTGTTGTTAGAGGAAGCCTTTAACTGTTGTTAGTTGAGGAAGCCTTTTAACTGTAGTTAGTCGAGGAAGCCTTTTAACTGTTGTTAGCTGAGGAAGCCTTTAACTGGTTAAGGTCGAGGAAGCCTTTTAACTGTTGTTAGTTGAGGAAGCCTTTTAACTGTAGTTAGTCGAGGAAGCCTTTTAATCCGTTGTTAGTTGAGGAAGCCTTTAACTGTTGTTAGTTGAGGAAGCCTTTAACTGTTGTTAGTCGAGGAAGCCTTTTAACTGTTGTTAGTTGAGGAAGCCTTTTAACTGTTGTTAGTTGAGGAAGCCTTTTGCTGTTGTTAGTCGAGAAGCCTTTTAACTGTTGTTAGTTGAGGAAGCCTTTTAACTGTAGTTAGTCGAGGAAGCCTTTTAACTGTTGTTAGTTAGAGGAAGCCTTTTAACTGTTGTTAGTCGAGGGAAGCCTTTTAACTGTTGTTAGTTGAGGAAGCCTTTTAACTGTAGTTAGTCGAGGAAGCCTTTTAACTGTTGTTGGTTGAGGAAGCCTTTTAACTGTTGTTAGTTGAGGAAGCCTTTAACTGTTGTTAGTCGAGGAAGCCTTTTAACTGTTGTTAGTTGAGAAGCCTTTTAACTGTTGTTAGTTGAGAAGCCTTTTAACTGTTGTTAGTCGAGGAAGCCTTTTTAACTGTTGTTAGTCGAGGAAGCCTTTTAACTGTTGTTAGTCGAGGAAGCCTTTTAACTGTAGTTAGTCGAGGAAGCCTTTTAACTGTTGTTAGTCGAGGAAGCCTTTTAACTGTTGTTAGTTGAGGAAGACTTTTAACTGTAGTTAGTCGAGGAAGCCTTTTAACTGTTGTTAGTCGAGGAAGCCTTTTAACTGTTGTTAGTCGAGGAAGCCTTTTAACTGTTGTTAGTTGAGGAAGCCTTTTAACTGTAGTTAGTCGAGGAAGCCTTTTAACTGTTGTTAGTTGAGGAAGCACTTTTAACTGTTGTTAGTTGAGGAAGCCTTTTAACTGTTGTTAGTCGAGGAAAGCCTTTTAACTGTTAGTTGAGGAAGCCTTTTAACTGTAGTTAGTCGAGGAAGCCTTTTAACTGTTGTTAGTTGAGGAAGCCTTTTAACTGTTGTTAGTTGAGGAAGCCTTTTAACTGTTGTTAGTCAGGGAAGCCTTTTAACTGTTGTTAGTTGAGGAAGCCTTTTAACTGTAGTTAGTCAAGGAAGCCTTTTAACTGTTGTTAGTTGAGGAAGCCTTTTAACTGTTGTTGAAGTCGAGGAAGCCTTTTAACTGTTGTTAGTTGAGGAAGCCTTTTAACTGTAGTTAGTCGAGAAGCCTTTTAACTGTTGTTGGTTGAGAAGCCTTTTAACTGTTGTTAGTTGAGGAAGCCTTTTAACTGTTGTTAGTCGAGGAAGCCTTTTAACTGTTGTTAGTTGAGGAAGCCTTTTAACTGTAGTTAGTGGGGAAGCCTTTTAACTGTTGTTAGTTGAGGAAGCCTTTTAACTGTTGTTAGTTGAGGAAGCCTTTTAACTGTTGTTAGTCGAGGAAGCCTTTTAACTGTTGTTAGTTGGGAAATATTTAACTGTAGTTAGTCGAGGAAGCCTTTTAACTGTTGTTAGTTGAGGAAGCCTTTTAGCTGTTGTTAGTTGAGGAAGCCTTTTAACTGTTGTTAGTCGAGGAAGCCTTTTTAACTGTTGTTAGTTGAGGAAGCACTTTGCTACTTAGTTAGTCGAGGAAGCCTTTTAACTGTTGTTAGTTGAGGAAGCCTTTTTTTAACTGTTGTTAGTCGAGAAGCCTTTTAACTGTTGTTAGTTGAGGAAGCCTTTTAACTGTAGTTAGTCGAGGAAGCCTTTTAACTGTTGTTGGTTAAGGAAGCCTTTTAACTGTTCATTAGTTGAGGAAGCCTTTTAACTGTTGTTAGTCGAGGAAGCCTTTTAACTGTTGTTAGTTGAGGAAGCCTTTTAACTGTTGTTAGTTAGGGAAGCCTTTTAACTGTTGTTGAGTCGAGGAAGCCTTTTAACTGTTGTTAGTCGAGGAAGCCTTTTAACTGTTGTTAGTCGAGGAAGCCTTTGTAGTTAGTCGAGGAAGCCTTTTAACTTTATTTGTTAGTCGAGGAAGCCTTTTAACTGTTGTTAGTTGAGGAAGCCTTTTAACTGTAGTTAGTCGAGGAAGCCTTTTAACTGTTGTTAGTCGAGGAAGCATTTTTAACTGTTGTTAGTCGAGGAAGCCTTTTAACTGTTGTTAGTTGGGGAAGCCTTTTAACTGTAGTTAGTCGAGGAAGCCTTTTAACTGTTGTTAGTTGAGGAAGCCTTTTGGCTATTTGTTAGTTGAGGAAGCCTTTTTTAACTGTTGTTAGTCGAGGAAGCCTTTTAACTGTTGTTGGTTGAGGGAAGCCTTTTAACTGTTGTTAGTTGAGGAAGCCTTTTAACTGTTGTTGATCGAGGAAGCCTTTTAACTGTTGTTAGTTGAGGAAGCCTTTTAACTGTAGTTAGTCGAGGAAGCCTTTTAACTGTTGTTAGTTGAGGAAGCCTTTTAACTGTTGTTAGTTGAGGAAGCCTTTTAACTGTTGTTAGTCGAGGAAGCCTTTTAACTTTGTTGTTAGTTGAGGAAGCCTTTTTAACTGTTGTTGAAGTCGAGGAAGCCTTTTAACTGTTGTTCGTCGAGAAGCCTTTTAACTGTTGTTAGTTGAGGAAGCCTTTTAACTGTTGTTAGTTGAGGAAGCCTTTTAACTGTTGTTAATACGGGGAAGCCTTTTAACTGTAGTTAGTCGAGGAAGCCTTTTAACTGTTGTTAGTCGAGGAAGCCTTTTAACTGTAGTTAGTCGAGAAGCCTTTTAACTGTTGTTGATCGAGGAAGCCTTTTAACTGTAGTTGATCGAGGAAGCCTTTTAACTGTTGTAGTCTGAGGAAGCCTTTTAACTGTTGTTGTGAGGAAACCTTTTTGCTGTTGTTAGTTGAGGAAGCCTTTTAACTGTTGTTAGTCGAGGAAGCCTTTTGGCGCTGTTGTTAGTCGAGGAAGCCTTTTAACTGTTGTTAGTCGAGAAGCCTTTTAACTGTAGTTAGTCGAGGAAGCCTTTTTAACTGTTGTTAGTCGAGGAAGACTTTTAACTGTTGTTAGTTGAGAAGCCTTTTAACTGTTGTTAGTCGAGGAAGCCTTTTAACTGTTGTTAGTTGAGGAAGCCTTTTAACTGTTGTTAGTCGAGGAAGCCTTTTAACTGTAGTTAGTCGAGGAAGCCTTTTAACTGTTGTTAGTCGAGGAAGCCTTTTTTTAACTGTTGTTAGTCGAGGAAGCCTTTTAACTGTTGTTAGTCGAGGAAGCCTTTTAACTGTTGTTAGTCGAGGAAGCCTTTTAACTGTTGTTAGTCGAGGAAGCCTTTTAACTGTTGTTAGTCGACCTTTTAACTGTTGTTAGTCGAGGAAGCCTTTTAACTGTTGTTAGTCGGGGAAGCCTTTTAACTGTAGTTAGTCGAGGAAGCCTTTTAACTGTTGTTAGTCGAGAAGCCTTTTAACTGTTGTTAGTCAGGAAACCTTTTAACTGTTGATAGTCGAGGAAGCCTTTTTTAACTGTTTGTTAGTCGAGGAAGCCTTTTAACTGTAAGCTGATGATCGAGGAAGCCTTTTAACTGTTGTTAGTCGAGAAGCCTTTTAACTGTTGTTAGTCGAGGAAGCCTTTTAACTGTAGTTGGTCGAGGAAGCCTTTTAACTGTTGTTAGTCGAGGAAGCCTTTTTTTAACTGTTGTTAGTCGAGGAAGCCTTTTAACTGTTGTTAGTCGAGGAAGCCTTTTAACTGTTGTTAGTCGGGAAACCTTTTAACTGTAGTTAGTCGAGAAGCCTTTTAACTGTTGTTAGTCGAGGAAGCCTTTTAACTGTTGTTAGTCGAGGAAGCCTTTTAACTGTTGTTAGTCGAGGAAGCCTTTTAACTGTTGTTAGTCGAGGAAGCCTTTTAACTGTTGTTAGTGAGGAAGCCTTTTAACTGTTGTTAGTCGAGGAAGCCTTTTAACTGTAGTTAGTCGAGGAAACCTTTTAACTGTAGTTAGTCGAGGAAGCCTTTTAACTGTAGTTAGTCGAGGAAGCCTTTTAACTGTTGTTAGTCGAGGAAGCCTTTTAACTGTTGTTAGTCGAGGAGGCAATACCGCTGTTGTTAGTTGGGGAAGCCTTTTAACTGTAGTTAGTCGAGGAAGCCTTTTAACTGCTGGATTAGTCGAGGAAGCCTTTTAACTGTTGTTAGTCGAGGAAGCCTTTTAACTGTAGTTAGTCGAGGAAGCCTTTTAACTGTTGTTAGTCAAGGAAGCCTTTTAACTGTAGTTAGTCGGAAGCCTTTTTAACTGTTGTTAGTCGAGGAAGCCTTTTAACTGTTGTTAGTTGAGGAAGCCTTTTAACTGTTGTTAGTTGAGGAAGCCTTTTAACTGTTGTTAGTCGAGGAAGCCTTTTTTAACTGTTGTTAGTGAAGGCCTTTTAACTATTTGTTAGTCGAGGAAACCTTTTAACTGTGGTTAGTCGAGAAGCCTTTTAACTGTTCAGTCGAGGAAGCCTTTTAACTGTTGTTAGTTGAGGAAGCCTTTTAACTGTTGTTGATCGAGGAGACCTTTTAACTGTTGTTAGTTGAGGAAAGCCTTTTAACTGTTGTTAGTTAGGGAAGCCTTTTAACTGTTGTTAGTGAAACCTTTTAACTGTTGGTCGAGGAAAGCCTTTTAACTGTTGTTAGTTGAGGAAGCCTTTTGCTGTTGTTAGTTGAGAAGCCTTTTAACTGTTGTTAGTCGAGGAAGCCTTTTAACTGTAGTTAGTGAGGAAGCCTTTTAACTGTTGTTAGTTGAGGAAGCCTTTTAACTGTTGTTAGTCGAGGAAGCCTTTTAACTGTAGTTAGTCGAGGAAGCCTTTTAACTTTGTTGTTAAGTTGAGGAAGCCTTTTAACTGTAGTTAGTTGAGGAAACCTTTTTTAACTGTTGTTAGTTGAGGAAAGCCTTTTAACTGTTGTTAGTCGAGGAAGCCTTTTAACTGTTGTTAGTTGAGGAAGCCTTTTAACTGTAGTTAGTTGAGGAAGCCTTTTAACTGTTGTTAGTTGAGGAAGCCTTTTAACTGTTGTTAGTCGAGGGAAGCCTTTTAACTGTTGTTAGTTGAGGAAGCCTTTTAACTGTTGTTAGTCGAGGAAGCCTTTTAACTGTTGTTAGTCGAGGAAGCCTTTCTTCAACTGTTGTTAGTCGAGGAAGCCTTTTAACTATTTGTTAGTTGAGGAAGCCTTTTAACTGTTGTTAGTCGAGGAAGCCTTTTAACTGTAGTTAGTCGAGAAGCCTTTTAACTGTTGTTAGTTGAGAAGCCTTTTAACTGTAGTTAGTTAGGGAAGCCTTTTAACTGTTGTTAGTTGAGGAAGCCTTTTAACTGTTGTTAGTTGAGGAAGCCTTTTAACTGTAGTTAGTTGAGGGAGGCCTTTTAACTGTAGTTAGTCGAGGAAGCCTTTTAACTGTTGTTAGTCGAGGAAGCCTTTTAACTGGTATTTAGTTGAGGAAGCCTTTTAACTGTTTTTAGTTGAGGAAGCCTTTTTTAACTGTTGTTAGTCGAGGAAGCCTTTTAACTGTAGTTAGTTGAGGAAGCCTTTTAACTGTAGTTGAGTCGAGGAAGCCTTTTAACTGTTGTTGAACGGGGAAGCCTTTTAACTGTAGTTAGTTAGGGAAAGCCTTTTAACTGTTGTTAGTTGAGAAGCCTTTTAACTGTTGTTAGTCGAGGAAGCCTTTTAACTGTAGTTAGTTGAGGAAGCCTTTTAACTGTAGTTAGTCGAGAAACCTTTTTTAACTGTTGTTAGTTGAGGAAGCCTTTTAACTGTGGTTAGTTGAGGAAGCCTTTTAACTTTGTTGTTAGTTGAGGAAGCCTTTTAACTGTTGTTAGTCGGGAAGCCTTTTAACTGTAGTTAGTTGAGGAAGCCTTTTAACTGTAGTTAGTCGAGGAAGCCTTTTAACTGTTGTTAGTCGAGGAAGCCTTTTAACTGTTGTTAGTCGAGAAGCCTTTTAACTGTTGTTAGTTGAGGAAGCCTTTTAACTGTTGTTAGTCGAGAAGCCTTTTAACTGTAGTTAGTCGAGGAAGCCTTTTAACTGTTGTTAGTTGAGGAAGCCTTTTAGCTATTTGTTAGTCGAGGAAGCCTTTTAACTGTAGTTAGTCAAGGAAGCCTTTTAACTGTTGTTGATTGAGGAAACCTTTTAACTGTAGTTAGTTGAGGAAGCCTTTTAACTGTTGTTAGTTGAGGAAACCTTTTAACTGTTGTTAGTCGAGAAGCCTTTTAACTGTTGTTAGTTGAGGGAAGCCTTTTAACTGTAGTTAGTTGAGGAAGCCTTTTAACTGTTGTTAGTTGAGGAAGCCTTTTAACTGTTGTTGGTCGGGAAGCCTTTTAACTGTTGTTAGTTGAGGAAGCCTTTTAACTGTTGTTAGTCGAGGAAGCCTTTTAACTGTTGTTAGTCGAGAAGCCTTTTAACTGTTGTTAGTCGAGGAAACCTTTTAACTGTTGTTAGTTGAGGAAGCCTTTTAACTGTTGTTGGTCGAGGAAGCCTTTTAACTGTAGTTAGTCGAGGAAGCCTTTTAACTGTTGTTAGTTGAGGAAGCCTTTTACCTGTAGTTAGTTGAGGAAGCCTTTTAACTGTTGTTAGTTGAGGAAGCCTTTTAACTGTTGTTAGTTGAGGAAGCCTTTTAACTGTAGTTAGTTGAGGAAGCCTTTTAACTGTTGTTAGTCGAGGAAGCCTTTTAACTGTAGTTAGTTGAGGAAGCCTTTTAACTGTAGTTAGTTGAGGAAGCCTTTTAACTGTAGTTAGTTGAGGAAGCCTTTTAACTGTTGTTAGTCGAGGAAGCCTTTTAACTGTTGTTAGTTGGGGAAGCCTTTTAACTGTTGTTAGTCGAGGAGACCTGCCTTTGTAGTTAGTTGAGAAGCCTTTTAACTGTAGTTAGTTGAGGAAGCCTTTAACTGTAGTTAGTTGAGGAAGCCTTTAACTGTTGTTAGTCGAGGAAGCCTTTTAACTGTTGTTAGTTGAGGAAGCCTTTTAACTGTTGTTAGTCGGGGAAGCCTTTTAACTGTAGTTAGTCGAGGAAACCTTTTAACTGTTGTTAGTCGAGGAAGCCTTTTAACTGTTGTTAGTCAAAGGAAGCCTTTTAACTGTAGTTAGTTGAGGAAGCCTTTTAACTGTAGTTAGTCGAGGAAGCCTTTTAACTGTTGTTAGTCGAGGAAGCCTTTTAACTGTTGTTAGTTGAGGAAGCCTTTTAACTGTAGTTAGTTGAGGAAGCCTTTTAACTGTTGTTAGTCGGGAAACCTTTTTTTAACTGTTGTTAGTCGAGAAAGCCTTTTAACTGTTGTTAGTTGAGGAAGCCTTTTAACTGTTGTTAGTCGAGGAAGCCTTTTAACTGTTGTTAGTTGAGAAGCCCTTTTTAACTGTTGTTAGTCGAGGAAGCCTTTTAACTGTTGTTAGTCGAGGAAGCCTTTTTAACTGTAGTTAGTTGAGGAAGCCTTTTAACTGTAGTTAGTTGAGGAAGCCTTTAACTGTTGTTAGTCGAGGAAGCCTTTTAACTGTGGTTAGTTGAGGAAGCCTTTTAACTGTAGTTAGTTGAGGAAACCTTTTAACTGTTGTTGATCGAGCCTTTTAACTGTAGTTAGTTGAGGAAGCCTTTTAACTGTTATTGATCAGGAAGCCTTTTAACTGTTGTTAGTCGAGGAAGCCTTTTAACTGTTGTGGATTGAGAAGCCTTTTAACTGTTGTTAGTCGAGGAAGCCTTTTTTTAACTGTTGTTAGTTGAGGAAGCCTTTTAACTGTTGTTAGTCGAGGAAGCCTTTTTAACTGTAGTTAGTCGAGGAAGCCTTTTAACTGTTGTTAGTTGAGGAAGCCTTTTAACTGTTGTTAGTCAGGAAGCCTTTTAACTGTAGTTAGTTGAGAAGCCTTTTAACTGTTGTTAGTTGAGGAAGCCTTTTAACTGTAGTTAGTTGAGGAAGCCTTTTAACTGTTGTTAGTTGAGGAAGCCTTTTAACTGTTGTTAGTTGAGAAGCCTTTTAACTGTTGTTAGTCGAGGAAGCCTTTTAACTGTTGTTAGTTGAGGAAGCCTTTTAACTGTTGTTAGTCGAGGAAGCCTTTTAACTGTTGTTAGTCGAGAAACCTTTTAACTGTTGTTAGTCGAGGAAGCCTTTTAGCTGTTGTTAGTTGAGGAAGCCTTTTAACTGTTGTTAGTCGAGGAAGCCTTTTAACTGTAGTTAGTCGAGGAAGCCTTTTAACTGTTGTTAGTCGAGGAAGCCTTTTAACTGTTGTTAGTCGAGGAAGCCTTTTAACTGTAGTTAGTTGAGGAAGCCTTTTTGTGTAGTTAGTCGAGGAAGCCTTTTAGCTGTTGTTGATCGAGGAAGCCTTTTAACTGTTGTTAGTTGAGGAAGCCTTTTTAACCTTGTAGTTAGTTGAGGAAGCCTTTTAACTGTTGTTAGTCGAGGAAGCCTTTTAACTGTTGTTAGTTGAGGAAGCCTTTTAACTGTTGTTAGTCGAGGAAGCCTTTTAACTGTAGTTAGTCGAGGAAGCCTTTTAACTGTTGTTGTTAGTTGAGGAAGCCTTTTAACTGTTGTTAGTCGAGGAAGCCTTTTAACTGTAGTTAGTTGAGGCCTTTTAACTGTTGTTAGTTGAGGAAGCCTTTTAACTGTAGTTAGTTGAGGAAGCCTTTTAACTGTTGTTAGTTGGGAAGCCTTTTAACTGTTGTTAGTCGAGGAAG
This sequence comes from Ascarosepion bandense, assembly GCA_037127315.1. Taxonomy (NCBI): domain Eukaryota; kingdom Metazoa; phylum Mollusca; class Cephalopoda; order Sepiida; family Sepiidae; genus Ascarosepion; species Ascarosepion bandense. The sequence continues at coordinate 733 of JBBBDQ010021762.1, read as the reverse complement.
CCTTTTAACTGTAGTTAGTTGGGGAAGCCTTTTAACTGTTGTTAGTTGAGGAAGCCTTTTAACTGTAGTTAGTTGAGGAAGCCTTTTAACTGTTGTTAGTTGAGGAAGCCTTTTAACTGTTGTTAGTCGAGGAAGCCTTTAACTGTAGTTAGTCGAGGAAGCCTTTTAACTGTTGTTAGTCGAGGAAGCCTTTTAACTGTTGTTAGTCGAGGAAGCCTTTTAACTGTAGTTAGTTGAGGAAGCCTTTTAACTGTAGTTAGTCGAAGCCTTTTAACTGTTGTTGATCGAGGAAGCCTTTTAACTGTTGTTGGTTAGAGCCTTTTAACTGTTGTTAGTCGAGGAAGCCTTTTAACTGTAGTTAGTCGAGGAAGCCTTTTAACTGTTGTTAGTCGAGGAAGCCTTTTAACTGTTGTTAGTCGAGGAAGCCTTTTAACTGTAGTTAGTTGAGGAAGCCTTTTAACTGTAGTTAGTCGAGGAAGCCTTTTAACTGTTGTTAGTCGAGGAAGCCTTTTAACTGTTGTTAGTTGAGGAAGCCTTTTAACTGTTGTTAGTCGAGGAAAGCCTTTTAACTGTAGTTAGTCGAGGAAGCCTTTTAACTGTTGTTAGTCGAGGAAGCCTTTTAACTGTTGAGTCGAGGAAGCCTTTTAACTGTAGTTAGTTGAGGAAGCCTTTTAACTGTTGTTAGTCGAGGAAGCCTTTTAACTGTAGTTAGTTGGGGAAGCCTTTTAACTGT
>JBBBDQ010021740.1:0-27218 GCA_037127315.1 Ascarosepion bandense | reverse complement strand
GGATTCGCATTATAACTGGTTTATGACTGCTGATGAGAAAAGTTTCCCATAAAAGGTCGTGGGAGTAACTTGTCTTTGTTTGCTGAAGTTGACTTGGTTTGGGTCTCTGACATTCACATTATAACTGGTTTATGACTGCTGATGAGAAATGTTTCCCATAAAGAGTCATTAGGAATGACATACTGTTTGCTGAATTTGACTTGGTTTGGGTCTCCTGACATTCACATTATAACTGGTTTATGACTGCTGATGAGAAATGTTTCCATAAAGAGTCGTAGGAATGACATACTGTTTGCTGAAGTTGACTTGGTTTGGGTCTCCTGACATTCACATTATAACTGGTTTATGACTGCTGATAGAGAATGTTTCCCATAAAGAGTCGTAGGAGACAGTAATACTGTTTGCTGAAGTTGAATTGGTTTGGGTCTCCCGGGATTCGCATTATAACTGGTTTATGACTGCTGATGAGAAATGTTTCCATAAAGAGTCGTAGGAATGACATACTGTTTGCTGAAGTTGAATTGGTTTGGGTCTCCCGGGATTCACGTATAACTGGTTTATGACTGCTGATGAGAAAAGTTTCCCATAAAGAGTCGTAGGAATGACATACTGTTTGCTGAAGTTGACTTGGTTTGGGTCTCCTGACATTCACATTATAACTGGTTTATGACTGCTGATGAGAAATGTTTCCCATAGAGTCGTAGGAATGACATACTGTTTTGCTGAAGTTGACTTGGTTTGGGTCTCCTGACATTCACATTATAACTGGTTTATGACTGCTGATGAGAAATGTTTCCCTTTAGAGTCGTAGGAATGACATACTGTTTGCTGAAGTTGAATTGGTTTGGGTCTCCCGGGATTCGCATTGCACCAACTGGTTTATGACTGCTGATGAGAAATGTTTCCCATAAGTCGTAGGAATGACATACTGTTTGCTGAAGTTGAATTGGTTTGGGTCTCCCGGGATTCGCATTATAACTGGTTTATGACTGCTGATGAAAATGTTTCCCATAAGGAGTCGTAGGAATGACATACTGTTTGCTGAAGTTGACTTGGTTTGGGTCTCCTGACATTCACATTGCAACTGGTTTATGACTGCTGATGAGAAATGTTTCCCATAGAGTCGTAGGAGTGTGCTACTGTTTGCTGAAGTTGACTTGGTTTGGGTCTCCTGACATTCACATTATAACTGGTTTATGACTGCTGATGAGAAATGTTTCCATAAAGTCGTAGGAATGACATGCTGTTTGCTGAAGTTGAATTGGTTTGGGTCTCCTGACATTCACATTATAACTGGTTTATGACTGCTGATGAGAAATGTTTCCCATAAAGAGTCGTAGGAATGACATACTGTTTGCTGAAGTTGACTTGGTTTAGGTCTCCTGACATTCACATTATAACTGGTTTATGACTGCTGATGAGAAATGTTTCCCATAAAGAGTCGTAGGAATGACATACTGTTTGCTGAAGTTGAATTGGTTTGGGTCTCCCGGGATTCGCATTATAACTGGTTTATATTTCTGCTGATGAGAAATGTTTCCCATAAGAGTCGTAGGAATGACATACTGTTTGCTGAAGTTGAATTGGTTTGGGTCTCCCGGGATTCGCATTATAACTGGTTTATGACTGCTGATGAGAAAAGTTTCCCATAAAGAGTCGTAGGAATGACATACTGTTTGCTGAAGTTGACTTGGTTTGGGTCTCCTGACATTCACATTATAACTGGTTTATGACTGCTGATGAGAAATGTTTCCCATAGAGTCGTAGGAATGACATACTGTTTGCTGAAGTTGACTTGGTTTTGGGTCTCCTGACATTCACATTATAACTGGTTTATGACTGCTGATGAGAAATGTTTCCCATAAGAGTCGTAGGAATGACATACTGTTTGCTGAAGTTGAATTGGTTTGGGTCTCCCGGGATTCAATTATAGTTTTATGACTGCTGATGAAAGTGTTTCCCATAAAGAGTCGTAGGAATGACATACTGTTTGCTGAAGTTGAATTGGTTTGGGTCTCCCGGGATTCACATTATAACTGGTTTATGACTGCTGATGAGAAATGTTTCCATAAAGAGTCGTAGGAATGACATACTGTTTGCTGAAGTTGACTTGGTTTGGGTCTCCTGACATTCACATTATAACTGGTTTATGACTGCTGATGAGAAATGTTTCCCATAGGTCGTAGGAATGACATACTGTTTGCTGAAGTTGACTTGGTTTGGGTCTCTGACATTCACGTATAACTGGTTTATGACTGCTGATGAGAAATGTTTCCCATAGAGTCGTAGGAATGACATACTGTTTGCTGAAGTTGAATTGGTTTGGGTCTCCTGACATTCACATTATAACTGGTTTATGACTGCTGATGAAATGTTTCCCATAGAGTCGTAGGAATGACATACTGTTTGCTGAAGTTGACTTGGTTTTGGGTCTCTGACATTCACATTATAACTGGTTTATGACTGCTGATGAGAAATGTTTCCCTTAAGTCGTAGGAATGACACTCTGTTTGCTGAAGTTGACTTGGTTTGGGTCTCCTGACATTCCATTATAACTGGTTTATGACTGCTGATGAGAAATGTTTCCCATAGAGTCGTAGGAATGACATACTGTTTGCTGAGTTAAATTGGTTTGGGTCTCGGGATTCGCATTATAACTGGTTTATGACTGCTGATGAGAAATGTTTCCCATAAAGAGTCGTAGGAATGACATACTGTTTGCTGAAGTTGAATTGGTTTGGGTCTCCCGGGATTCGCATTATAACTGGTTTATGACTGCTGATGAGAAATGTTTCCCATAAAGAGTCGTAGGAATGACATACTGTTGCTGTAGTTGACTTGGTTTGGGTCTCCTGACATTCACATTATAACTGGTTTATGACTGCTGATGAGAAATGTTTCCCATAGAGTCGTAGGAATGACATACTGTTTGCTGAAGTTGACTTGGTTTGGGTCTCCTGACATTCACATTACCTGCTGGTTTACTTGACTGCTGATGAGAAATGTTTCCTTAAGTCGTAGGAATGACATACTGTTTACTGAAGTTAGATTGGTTTGGGTCTCCTGACATTTCCATTATAACTGGTTTATGACTGCTGATGAGAAATGTTTCCCATAGAGTGTGGAATGACATACTGTTTGCTGAAGTTGACTTGGTTTGGGTCCCTCCTGACATTCACATTATAACTGGTTTATGACTGCTGATGAGAAATGTTTCCCATAGAGTCGTAGGAATGACATACTGTTTGCTGAAGTTGACTTGGTTTGGGTCTCCTGACATTCACATTATAACTGGTTTATGACTGCTGATGAGAAATGTTTCCCATAGAGTCGTAGAATGACATACTGTTTGCTGAAGTTGACTTGGTTTGGGTCTCTGACATTCATTATAACTGGTTTATGACTGCTGATGAGAAATGTTTCCCATAGAGTCGTAGGAATGACACATACTGTTTGCTGAAGTTGAATTGGTTTGGGTCTCCCGGGATTCGCATTATAACTGGTTTATGACTGCTGATGAGAAATGTTTCCCATAAAGAGTCGTAGGAATGACATACTGTTTGCTGAAGTTGAATTGGTTTGGGTCTCCGGGATTCGCATTATAACTGGTTTATGACTGCTGATGAGAAATGTTTCCCATAAAGAGTCGTAGGAATGACATACTGTTTGCTGAAGTTGACTTGGTTTGGGTCTCCTGACATTCACATTATAACTGGTTTATGACTGCTGATGAGAAATGTTTCATAGAGTCGTAGGAATGACATACTGTTTGCTGAAGTTGACTTGGTTTGGGTCTCCTGACATTCACATTATAACTGGTTTATGACTGCTGATGAAATGTTTCCCATAGAGTCGTAGGAATGACCATGCTGTTTTGCTGAAGTTGAATTGGTTTGGGTCTCCTGACATTCGCATTATAACTGGTTTATGACTGCTGATGAGAAATGTTTCCCATAAAGTCGTAGGAATGACATACTGTTTGCTGAAGTTGACTTGGTTTGGGTCTCCTGACATTCACATTATAACTGGTTTATGACTGCTGATGGAAAATGTTTCCCATAAGGAGTCGTAGAATGACATACTGTTTGCTGAAGTTGACTTGGTTTGGGTCTCCTGACATTCACATTATAACTGGTTTATGACTGCTGATGAGAAAAGTTTCCCATAAAGAGTCGTAGGAATGACATACTGTTTGCTGAAGTTGAATTGGTTTGGGTCTCCTGACATTCACATTATAACTGGTTTATGACTGCTGATGAGAAAAGTTTCCCATAAAGAGTCGTAGGAATGACATACTGTTTGCTGAAGTTGACTTGGTTTGGGTCTCCTGACATTCACATTATAACTGGTTTATGACTGCTGATGAGAAATGTTTCCCATAAAGGAGTCGTAGGAATGACATACTGTTTGCTGAAGTTGAATTGGTTTGGGTCTCCCGGGATTCGCATTATAACTGGTTTATGACTGCTGATGAAAAGTTTCCCATAAAGAGTCATTAGGAATGACATACTGTTTGCTAGAGTTGACTTGGTTTGGGTCTCCTGGCATTCACATTATAACTGGTTTATGATGACTGCTGATGAGAAATGTTTCCCATAAAGAGTCAATAGGAATGACATACTGTTTACTTCAGAAGTTGACTTGGTTTGGGTCTCCTGACATTCACATTATAACTGGTTTATGACTGCTGATGAGAAATGTTTCCAGGAGTCGTAGGAATGACACATACTGTTTGCTGAAGTTGACTTGGTTTGGGTCTCCTGACATTCACATTATAACTGGTTTATGACTGCTGATGAGAAATGTTTCCCATAGAGTCGTAGGAATGACATACTGTTTGTAGAGTTGAATTGGTTTGGGTCTCTGACATTCGCATTATAACTGGTTTATGACTGCTGATGAGAAATGTTTCCCATAGAGTCATGGGAATGACATACTGTTTGCTGAAGTTGACTTGGTTTGGGTCTCTGACATTCACATTATAACTGGTTTATGACTGCTGATGAGAAATGTTTCCCATAGAGTCGTAGGAATGACATACTGTTTGCTGAAGTTGACTTGGTTTGGGTCTCCTGGCAATTCACATTATAACTGGTTTATGACTGCTGATGAGAAATGTTTCCCATAGAGTCATGGGAATGACATACTGTTTGCTGAAGTTGACTTGGTTTAGGGTCTCCTGACATTCACATTATAACTTTGGTTATGACTGCTGATGAGAAATGTTTCCCATAGAGTCATAGGAATGACATACTGTTTGCTGAGATTGACTTGGTTTGAGTCTCCTGACATTCACATTATAACTGGTTTATGACTGCTGATGAGAAATGTTTCCCATAGAGTCGTAGGAATGACATACTGTTTGCTGAAGTTGACTTGGTTTGGGGTCTCCTGACATTCACATTATAACTGGTTTATGACTGCTGATGAGAAATGTTTTCCCACATAAAGTCATTAGGAATGACTTATACATTTGCTGAAGTTGACTTGGTTTAGGTCTCTGACATTCACATTATAACTGGTTTATGACTGCTGATGAGAAATGTTTCCCATAGAGTCGTAGGAATGACATACTGTTTGCTGAAGTTGACTTGGTTTGGGTCTCCTGACATTCACATTATAACTGGTTTATGACTGCTGATGAGAAATGTTTCCCACATAGAGTCGACAGAATGACATACTGTTTGCTGAAGTTGACTTGGTTTAGGTCTCCTGACATTCACATTATAACTGGTTTATGACTGCTGATGAGAAATGTTTCCCATAGAGTCGTAGGGAATGACATACTGTTTGCAAGTTGGATGGTTTGGGTCTCCTGACATTCATATAACTGGTTTATGACTGCTGATGAGAAATGTTTCCCACATAGAGTCGTAGGAATGACATACTGTTTGCTGAAGTTGACTTGGTTTAGGTCTCTGACAATCACATTATAACTGGTTTATGACTGCTGATGAGAAATGTTTCCCATAGAGTCGTAGGAATGACATACTGTTGCTGAAGTTGAATTGGTTTGGGTCTCCTGACATTCGCATTATAACTGGTTTTATGACTGCTGATGAAATGTTTTCCCATAGAGTCATTAGGATTGACATACTGTTTGCTGAAGTTGACTTGGTTTGGGTCTCCCTGACATTCCATTATAACTGGTTTATGACTGCTGATGAAATGTTTCCCATAGAGTCAGCCAGGAATGACATACTGTTTGCTGAAGTTGACTTGGTTTGGGTCCTCCTGACATTCACATTATAACTGGTTTATGACTACTGATAGTATTTCCCATAGAGTCGTAGGAATGACGTACTGTTTGCTGAAGTTGAATTGGTTTGGGTCTCCTGACATTCGCATTATAACTGGTTTATGACTGCTGATGAGAAATGTTTCCCATAGAGTCGTGAGAATGACATACTGTTTTGCTGAAGTTGACTTGGTTGGGTCTCTGACATTCACATTATAACTGGTTTATGACTGCTGATGAGAAATGTTTCCCATGAGTCGTAGGAATGACATACTGTTTGCTGAAATTTGACTTGGTTTAGGGTCTCTGACATTCACATTATAACTTTGGTTATGACTGCTGATGAGAAATGTTTCCCATAGAGTCGTAGGTGGCTTTACTGTTTGCCAGTGGCTTGGTTTGGGTCTCTGACATTCACATTATAACTGGTTTATGACTGCTGATGAGAAATGTTTCCCATAGAGTCATGGGAATGACATACTGTTTGCTGAAGTTGACTTGGTTTGGGTCTCTGACATTCACATTATAACTGGTTTATGACTGCTGATGAGAAATGTTTATGAGTCGTAGGAATGACATACTGTTTGCTGAAGTTGACTTGGTTTGGGTCTCCTGACATTCACATTATAACTGGTTTATGACTGCTGATGAGAAATGTTTCCCATGGAGTCGTAGGAATGACATGCTGTTTGCTGAAGTTGACTTGGTTTGGGTCTCCTGACATTCACATTATAACTGGTTTATGACTGCTGATGAGAAATGTTTCCCATAGAGTCGTGAATGACATACTGTTTGCTGAGTTGACTGGTTTGGGTCTCCCACAGCATTCGTATAACTGGTTTGACTGCTGATGAGAAATGTTTCCCATAGAGTCGTAGGAATGACATACTGTTTGCTGAAGTTGACTTGGTTTGGGTCTCCTGACATTCACATTATAACTGGTTTATGACTGCTGATGAGAAATGTTTCCCATAGAGTCGTAGGAATGACATACTGTTTGCTGAAGTTGACTTGGTTTGGGTCTCTGACATTCACATTATAACTGGTTTATGACTGCTGATGAGAAATGTTTCCCATAGAGTCGTAGGAATGACATACTGTTTGCTGAAGTTGAATTGGTTTAGGTCTCTGACATTCGCATTATAACTGGTTTATGACTGCTGATGAGAAATGTTTCCCATGAGTCGTAGGAATGACATACTGTTTGCTGAAGTTGACTTGGTTGGGTCTCTGACATTTCACATTATAACTGGTTTTATGACTGCTGATGAGGAAATGTTTCCCCTTAAGTCGTAGGAATGACATACTGTTTGCTGAAGTTGACTTGGTTTGGGTCTCCACAGCATTACATTATAACTGGTTTTATGACTGCTGATGAGAAATGTTTCCCATAAGAGTCGTAGGAATGACATACTGTTTGCTGAAGTTGACTTGGTTGGTCTCCCCACTGACATTCACATTATAACTGGTTTATGACTGCTGATGAGAAATGTTTCCCATAAGTCGTAGGAATGACATACTGTTTGCTGAAGTTGACTTGGTTGGGTCTCCTGACATTCACATTATAACTGGTTTATGACTGCTGATGAGAAATGTTTTCCCCCTTAGAGTCGTAGGAATGACATACTGTTTGCTGAAGTTGAATTGGTTTGGGTCTCTGACATTCGCATTACCAACTGGTTTATGACTGCTGATGAGAAATGTTTCCCATAGAGTCGTAGGAATGACATACTTGTTGCTGAAGTTGACTTGGTTTGGGTCTCTGACATTCACATTATAACTGGTTTATGACTGCTGATGAGAAATGTTTCCCATAGAATTATTAGGAATGACATACCTGTTTGCTGAAGTTGACTTGGTTTGGGTCTCCTGACATTCACATTATAACTGGTTTATGACTGCTGATAGAATGTTTCCATAAGTCAATAGGAATGACATACTTGTTTGCTGAAGTTGACTTGGTTTGGTCTCTGACATTCACGGCTATAACTGGTTTATGACTGCTGATGAGAAATGTTTCCACATAAGTCGTAGGAATGACATACTGTTTGCTGAAGTTGAATTGGTTTGGGTCTCCTGACATTCATTATAACTGGTTTATGACTGCTGATGAGAAATGTTTCCCATGGGAAGTCGTAGGAATGACATACTGTTTGCTGATTGACTTGGTTTGGGTCTCCTGACATTCACATTGCCAGCACCGGTTGCATGACTGCTGATGAAATGTTTCCCTTAAGTCGTAGGAATGACATACTGTTTGCTGAAGTTGAATTGGTTTGGGTCTCTGACATTGCATTATAGCTGGTTTATGACTGCTGATGAGAAATGTTTCCCATAGAGTCGTAGGAATGACATACTGTTTTGCTGAAGTTGACTTGGTTGGGTCTCTGACATTCACATTATAACTGGTTTATGACTGCTGATGAGAAATGTTTCCCATAAGTCGTAGGAATGACATACTGTTTGCTGAAGTTGACTTGGTTTGGGTCTCCTGACATTCACATTATAACTGGTTTATGACTGCTGATGAGAAATGTTTCCCATAGAGTCGTAGGAATGACACTTAATACTGTTTGCTGAAGTTGAATTGGTTTGGGTCTCCTGACATTCGCATTATAACTTTGGTTTATGACCACTGATAGAAATGTTTCCCATAGAGTCGTAGGAATAAAACATACTGTTTGCTGGGATTGACTTGGTTTGGTCTCTGACATTCACATTATAACTGGTTTATGACTGCTGATGAGAAATGTTCCCATAGAGTCGTAGGAATGACATACTGTTTGCTGAAGTTGACTTGGTTTGGGTCTCCTGACATTCACATTATAACTGGTTTATGACTGCTGACAAGAAATGTTTCCCATAGAGTCGTAGGAATGACATACTGTTTGCTGAAGTTGACTTGGTTTGGGTCTCTGACATTCACATTATAACTGGTTTTATGACTGCTGATGAGAAATGTTTCCCATAGAGTCATGGGAATGACATACTGTTTGCTGTGAAGTTGAATTGGTTTGGGTCTCCTGACATTCACATTATAACTAGTTTATGACTGCTGATGAGAAATGTTTTATAGAGTCGTAGGAATGACATACTGTTTGCTGAAGTTGACTTGGTTTGGGTCTCCTGACATTCACATTATAACTGGTTTATGACTGCTGATGAGAAATGTTTCCCATAGAGTCATGGAATGACATGCTGTTTGCTGATTGAGATTGGTTTGGGTCTCCTGACATTTGCGGCTATAACGACATGACTGCTGATGAGAAATGTTTCCCATAGAGTCGTAGGAATGACATACTGTTTGCTGAAGTTGACTTGGTTTGGGGTCTCTGACATTCACATTATAACTGGTTTATGACTGCTGATGAAATGTTCCCATAGAGTCGTAGGAATGACATACTGTTTGCTGAAGTTGACTTGGTTTGGGTCTCTGACATTCACATTATAACTGGTTTATGACTGCTGATGAAATGTTTCCCATAGAGTCATGAGGCAAACATACTGTTTGCTGAAGTTGACTTGGTTTGGGTCTCCTGACATTCATTATAACTGGTTTATGACTTGATGAGAAATGTTTCCCAGAGTCGTAGAATGACATACTGTTTGCTGGAGATTGACTTGGTTTGGGTCTCCTGACATTCACATTATGACTGGTTTGTAACTGTGATGAGAAATGTTTCCCATAGAGTCGTAGGAATGACATACTGTTTGCTGAAGTTGACTTGGTTTGGGTCTCCTGACATTCACATTATAACTGGTTTATGACTGCTGATGAGAAATGTTTCCCATAGAGTCGTAGGAATGACATACTGTTTGCTGAAGTTGAATTGGTTTGGGTCTCCTGACATTCTACATTATAACTGGTTTATGACTGCTGATGAGAAATGTTCCATAGAGTCCGTAGGAATGACATACTGTTTGCTGAAGTTGACTTGGTTTGGGTCTCCTGACATTCACATTATAACTGGTTTATGACTGCTGATGAGAAATGTTTCACATAAGTCGTAGGAATGACATACTTTTGTTTGCTGAAGTTGACTTGGTTTGGGTCTCCTGACATTCACATTATAACTGGTTTATGACTGCTGATGAGAAATGTTTATAGAATTTGTGGAATGACATACTGTTTGCTGAAGTTGAATTGGTTTGGGTCTCTGACATTCGCATTATAACTGGTTTATGACTGCTGATGAGAAATGTTTTCCCATAGAGTCGTAGAATGACATACTGTTTACTGAAGTTGACTTGGTTTGGGTCTCCTGACATTCACATTATAACTGGTTTATGACTGCTGATGAGAAATGTTTCCCATAGAGTCGTAGAATGACATACATTTGCTGAAGTTGACTTGGTTTGGGTCTCCTGACATTCACATTATAACTGGATTTATGACTGCTGATAGAGAAATGTTTCCCATAGAAGTCGTAGGAATACATACTGTTGTAGAGTTGACTTGGTTTGGGTCTCCTGACATTCACATTATAACTGGTTTATGACTGCTGATGAGAAATGTTTCCCATAGAGTCGTAGGAATGACATACTGTTTGCTGAAGTTGAATTGGTTGGGTCTCCTGACATTACGCATTATAACTGGTTTATGACTGCTGATGAGAAATGTTATAGAGTCGTAGGAATGACATACTGTTTGCTGAAGTTGACTTGGTTTGGGTCTCTGACTTGTTCCGTGCCCTGCTGGTTTATGACTGCTGATGAAAATGTTTCCCATAGAGTCGTGGGAATGACATACTGTTTGCTGAAGTTGACTTGGTTTGGGTCTCCCTGGCATTCACATTATAACTGGTTTATGACTGCTGATGAGAAATGTTTCCCATAGAGTCGTAGGAATGACATACTGTTTGCTGAGAGACAGATTGGTTTGGGTCTCCTGACATTCGCATTACCTTTGGAACATGACTGCTGATGAAATGTTCCATAGAGGAGGTCATGCAGACCTTACTGTTTGCTGAAGTTGACTTGGTTTAGGTCTCCTGACATTCACATTATAACTGGTTTATGACTGCTGGTAAATGTTTCCCATCAGAGTCGTAGAATGGCCTTTTGTTTGCGAGTTGACTTGGTTGGGTCTCCTGACATTCACATTATAACTGGTTTACTGTTTCTGATGAAATGTTTCCCATAAGTCCGTAGGAATGACATACTGTTTTACAAGTTGACTTGGTTTGGGTCTCTGACATTCACATTATAACTGGTTTATGACTGCTGATGGAAAATGTTTCCCATGGAGTCTAGGAATGACATACTGTTTGCTGAAGTTGAATTGGTTTAGGTCTCCTGACATTCGCATTATAACTGGTTTATGACTGCTGATGAAAGTAAACTTTATAGAGTCGTAGGAATGACTTCTTTGTTGCTGAGAAGTTGACTTGGTTTGGGTCTCCTTTATTCACATTATAACTGGTTTATGACTGCTGATGAGAAATGTTTCCCATAGAGTCGTAGGAATGACATACTGTTTGCTGAAGTTGAGCTTGGTTTGGTCTCCTGACATTCACATTATAACTGGTTTATGACTGCTGATGAAATGTTTCCCATAGAGTCGTAGGAATGACATACTGTTTGCTGAAGTTGAATTGGTTTAGGTCTCTGACATTCGCATTATAACTGGTTTATGACTGCTGATGAGAAATGTTTCCCATAGAGTCGTAGGAATGACATGCTATTTTGCTGAAGTTGACTTGGTTTGGGTCTCCTGACATTCACATTATAACTGGTTTATGACTGCTGATGAGAAATGTTTCCCATAAGTCGTGGGAATGACATACTGTTTTGCTGGGATTGAATTGGTTTGAGTCTCCTGACATTCGCATTATAACTGGTTTATGGCTGCTGATGAGAAATGTTTCCCATAGAGTCGTAGGAATGACGCTGTTTGCTGAAGTTGACTTGGTTTGGGTCTCTGACATTCATTATAACTGGTTTATGACTGCTGATGAAAATGTTTCCCTTAGAGTCGTAGGAATGACCTTGCTGTTTGCTGAAGTTGACTTGGTTTGAGTCTCTGACATTCCATATAACTGGTTTATGACTGCTGATGAGAAATGTTTCCCATAGAGTCATAGGAATGTCCTGTTTGCTGAAGTTGACTTGGTTGGGTCTCTGACATTCACATTATAACTGGTTTATGACTGCTGATGAGGAAATGTTTCCCTTAGAGTCGTAGGAATGACATACTGTTTGCTGGTGACTTGGTTTGGGTCTCCTGACATTCACATTATAACTGGTTTATGACTGCGGTAAATGTTTCCCATAGAGTCGTAGGAATGACATACTGTTTGCTGAAGTTGAATTGGTTTGGGTCCCTGACATTCGCATTATAACTGGTTTATGACTGCTGATGAAAATGTTTCCCATAGGTCAGTAGAATGACATACTGTTTGCTGAAGTTGACTTGGTTTTAGGTCTCCTGACATTCACATTATAACTGGTTTATGACTGCTGATGAGAAATGTTTCCCATAGAGTCATGGGAATGACCATACTGTTTTGCAAGTTGACTTGGTTTGGGTCTCTGACATTCACGGTATAACTGGTTTATGACTGCTGATGAGAAATGTTTCCCATGGGAGTCATTACAGGAATGACATGCTGTTTGCTGAAGGTTGACTTGGTTTGGGTCTCCTGACATTCACATTATAACGGACATGACTGCTGATGAGAAATGTTTCCCATAGAGTCCGTAGAGATGACCTTTGTTTGCTGAAGTTGAATTGGTTTGGGTCTCCTGACATTCGCATTATAACTGGTTTATGACTGCTGGTAAATGTTTCCCATGAAGTCGGCAAGATGACCTTACTGTTTGCTGAAGTTGACTTGGTTTAGGTCTCCTGACATTCACATTATAACTGGTTTATGACTGCTGATGAGAAATGTTTTCCTTAGAGTCAGCTGAGAATGACATACTGTTTGCTGGAAGTTGACTTGGTTTGGGTCTCTGACATTCACATTATAACTGGTTTATGACTGCTGATGAGAAATGTTTCCCATGGAGGTCGTAGGAATGACATACTGTTTGCTGAAGTTGACTTGGTTTGGGTCTCCTGACATTCACATTATAACTGGTTTATGACTGCTGATGAAATGTTTCCCATAAAGAGTCGTGAGAATGACATACTGTTTTGCACAAGTTGACTTGGTTTGGGTCTATGACATTCACATTATAACTTTGGTTTATGACTGCTGATGAAATGTTTCCCATAGAGTCGTGGGAATGACACATACTGTTTGCTGAAGTTGACTTGGTTTGGGTCTCCTGACATTCACATTATAACTGGTTTATGACTGCTGATGAGAAATGTTTCCCATAGAGTCGTAGGAATGACATACTGTTTGCTGAAGTTGAATTAGTTTGGGTCTCCTGACATTCAGCATTATAACTGGTTTTATGACTGCTGATGAGAAATGTTTCCCATAGAGTCGTAGGAATGACATACTGTTTTGCTGAAGTTGACTTGGTTTGGGTCTCCTGACATTCACATTGTAACTGGTTTATGACTGCTGATGAGAAATGTTTCCCATAGAGTCGTAGGAATGACATACTGTTTGCTGAAGTTGAATTGGTTTGGGTCTCTGACATTCGCATTATAACTGGTTTATGACTGCTGATGAGAAATGTTTCCATAGAGTCGTAGGAATGACATACTGTTTGCACAAGTTGACTTGGTTTGGGTCTCCTGACATTCACATTATAACTGGTTTATGACTGCTGATGAAATGTTTCCCATAGAGTCGTAGAATGACATGCTGTTTGCTGAAGTTGAATTGGTTTGGGTCTCCTGACATTCGCATTATAGCTGGTTTATGACTGCTGATGAAATGTTCCCATAGAGTCAATGAATGAGCATACTGTTTGCTGATTGACTTGGTTTGGGTCTCCTGACATTCGCATTACTAACTGGTTTATGACTGCTGATGAAAATGTTTCCATAAGTCGTAAAGGAATGACATACTGTTTGCTGAAGTTGAATTGGTTTGGGTCTCTGACATTCGCATTATAACTGGTTTATGACTGCTGATGAGAAATATTTCCCATAGAGTCGTAGGAATGACATACTGTTTACTGAAGTTGACTTGGTTTGGGTCTCTGACATTCACATTATAACTGGTTTATGACTGCTGATGAGAAATGTTTCCCATAGAGTCGTAGGAATGACATACTGTTTGCTGAAGTTGAATTGGTTTGAGTCCTGACATTACGTATAACTGGTTTATGACTGCTGATGAGAAATGTTTTATAGAGTCGTAGGAATGACATACTGTTTGCTGAAGTTGACTTGGTTTTGGGTCTCCTGACATTCGCATTATAACTGGTTTGCCAGGCTGCTGATGAGAAATGTTCCCTTAGGAAGTCGTAGGAATGACATACTGTTTGCTGAAGTTGAATTGGTTTGGGTCTCCTGACATTCGCATTATAACTGGTTTATGACTGCTGATGAGAAATGTTTCCCATAGAGTCGTAGAATGACTTATACTGTTGCTGAAGTTGACTTGGTTTGGGTCTCCTGACATTCGCATTATAACTGGTTTATGACTGCTGATGAGAAATGTTTCCATAGAGTCACGTGAGAATGACATACTGTTTGCTGAAGTTGGCTTGGTTTGGTCTCCTGACATTCGCATTATAACTGGTTTATGACTGCTGATGAAATGTTTCCCATAGAGTCGTAGGAATGACATACTACTTGCTGAAGTTGACTTGGTTTGGGTCTCTGACATTCGCATTATAACTGGTTTATGACTGCTGATAGAGAAATGTTTCCCATAGAGTCGTAGGAATGACACTGTTTTGCCGATTGACTTGGTTTGGGTGTCCTGACATTCGCATTATAACCAGTTTGGGCTGCTGATGAGAAATGTTTCCATAGAGTCGTAGGAATGACATACTGTTTGCTGAAGTTGAATTAGTTTGGGTCTCTGACATTCGCATTATAACTGGTTTATGACTGCTGATGAGAAATGTTTCCCATAGAGTCGTAGGAATGACATACTGTTTGCTGAAGTTGAATTGGTTTGGGTCTCTGACATTCGCATTATAACTGGTTTATGACTGCTGATGAAATGTTTCCCATAGAGTCGTAGGAATGACATACTGTTTGCTGAAGTTGACTTGGTTGGGTCTCCTGACATTCGCATTATAACTGGTTTATGACTGCTGATGAAAATGTTTCCCATAGAGTCGTAGGAATGACATACTGTTTGCTGAAGTTGACTTGGTTTGGGTCTCTGACATTCGCATTATAACTGGTTTATGACTGCTGATGAGAAATGTTTCCATAGAGTCGTAGGAATGACATACTGTTGCTGAAGTTGAATTGGTTTGGGTCTCCTGACGTTCGCATTATAACTGGTTTATGACTGCTGGTGAAATGTTTCCCATAGAGTCATTAGGAATGACATACTGTTTGCTGAAGTTGACTTGGTTTGGGTCTTTCTGACATTCACATTATAACTGGTTTACTTGACTGCTGATGAGAAATGTTTCCCATAAGTCGTAGGAATGGCATACTGTTTGCTGAAGTTGAATTGGTTTGGGTCTCTGACATTCACATTATAACGGTTTTATGACTGCTGTTGAAATGTTTCCCATAAATCGTAGGAATGACATACTGTTTGCTGAAGTTGACTTGGTTTGGGTCTCTGACATTCGTTATAACTGGTTTATGACTGCTGATGAGAAATGTTTCCCATAGAGTCGTAGGAATGACATACTGTTTGCTGAAGTTGAATTGGTTTTGGGTCTCCTGACATTCGCATTATAACTGGTTTATGACTGCTGATGAAATGTTTTTATAGAGTCGTAGGAATGACATACTGTTTGCAAGTTGACTTGGTTTGGGTCTCCTGACATTCACATTATAACTGGTTTATGACTGCTGATGAGAAATGTTTCCCATAAAGAGTCGTAGGAATGACATACTGTTTATATGATTGACTTGGTTTGAGTCTCCTGACATTCACATTATAACTGGTTATGACTGCTGATGAAAATGTTTCCCATAGAATTCGTAGAATGACATACTGTTTGCTGAAGTTGAATTGGTTTGGGTCTCCTGACATTCGCATTATAACTGGTTTATGACTGCTGATGAAATGTTTCCCATAGAGTCATGCAGATGACATACTGTTTGCTGAAGTTGACTTGGTTTGAGTCTCTGACATTCACATTATAACTGGTTTATGACTGCTGATGAAATGTTCCCATAGAGTCGTAGATGACATACTGTTTGCTGAAGTTGACTTGGTTTGAGTCTCCTGACATTCATTATAACTGGTTTATGACTGCTGATGAAATGGCTTCCCATAAAGAGTCGTAGGAATGACATACTGTTTATGAAGTTGACTTGGTTTGAGTCTCTGACATTCACATTATAACTGGTTTATGACTGCTGATGAGAAATGTTTCCCATAAAGAAGTCGTAGGAATGACATACTGTTTGCTGAAGTTGACTTGGTTTGAGTCTCTGACGATTCACATTATAACTGGTTATGACTGCTGATGAGAAATGTTTCCATAAAGAGTCGTAGGAATGACATACTGTTTGCTGAGAGTTGACTTGGTTTGGGGTCTCCTGACATTCACGTTATAACTGAACTTTATGACTGCTGGTGAAATGTTTTCCCATAGAGTCGTAGGAATGACATACTGTTTGCTGAAGTTGAATTGGTTTGGGTCTCCTGACATTCGCATTATAGCTTTGGTTTATGACTGCTGATGAGAAATGTTTCCCATGAGATAAGCCAGGAATGACATACTGTTTGCTGAAGTTGACTTGGTTTGGGTCTCTGACATTCCACATTATGACTGGTTTATGACTGCTGATAGAAATGTTTCCCATAAAAGAGTCATTAGGAATGACATACTGTTTGCTGAAGTTGACTTGGTTTGGGTCTCCTGACATTCACATTATAACTGGTTTATGACTGCTGATGAGAAATGTTTCCCTATAAGGGTGTAGGAATGACATACTGTTTGCTGAAGTTGAATTGGTTTGGGTCTCCCAGGATTGTATTCTCTTTGGTTTATGACTGCTGATGAAATGTTTCCATAAAGGAGTCCTTCAAGACTGACATACTTGTTGCTGAGAGTTGAATTGGTTTGGGTCTCCGGATTCGCATTATAACTGGTTTTATGACTACTGATGAGAAATGTTTCCATGTAAAAGGTCGTAGGAATGACATACTGTTTCTTTGGTGTTTTGGTTAAGGTCTCCTGACATTCACATTATAACTGGTTTATGACTGCTGATGAGAAATGTTTCCATAAAAGTCGTAGGAATGACATACTGTTTGCTGAAGTTGAATTGGTTTGGGTCTCCCGGGATTCGCATTATAACTGGTTTATGAGCTGCTGATAGAGAAATGTTTCCATAAAGTCGTAGGAATGACATACTGTTTGCGCCAGAAGTTGACTTGGTTTGGGTCTCACGACATTCACATTATAACTGGTTTATGACTGCTGATGAGAAATGTTTCCCATAGAGTCGTAGGAATGACATACTGTTTGCTGAAGTTGAATTGGTTTGGGTCTCTGACTAGCATTATAACTGGTTTATGACTGCTGATGAGAAATGTTTCCATAGAGTCGTAGGAATGACATACTGTTTGCTGAAGTTGACTTGGTTTGGGTCTCCTGACATTCACATTATAACTGGTTTATGACTGCTGATGAGGAAATGTTTTCCCATAAAGTCGTAGGAATGACATACTGTTGCTGAAGTTGAATTGGTTTGGGTCTCCCGGGATTCGCATTATAACTGGTTTATGACTGCTGATGAGAAATGTTTCCCATAGAGTCGTAGGAATGACATACTGTTTGCTGAAGTTGACTTGGTTTGGGTCTCTGACATTCATTATAACTGGTTTATGACTGCTGATGAGAAATGTTTATAAAGAGTCGTAGGAATGATGACACCCTGTTTGCTGAAGTTGACTTGGTTTGGGTCTCCTGTTGTTCGCATTATAACTGGTTTATGACTGCTGATGAGAAATGTTTTCAACAGAGTCGTAGGAATGACATACTGTTTGCTGAAGTTGACTTGGTTTGGGTCTCTGACATTCACATTGACTATTTATGACTGCTGATGAGAAATGTTTCCCGTAAAGTCGTAGAATGACATACCTGTTGCTGAAGTTGACTTGGTTTGGGTCTCCTGACATTCACATTATAACTGGTTTATGACTATTGTTGAGAAATGTTTCCCATAAGGAGTCGTAGGAATGACATACTGTTTGCTGAAGTTGACTTGGTTTGGGTCTCCTGACATTCGCATTATAACTGGTTTATGACTGCTGATGAAATGTTTCCCATAAGTCGTGGGAATGACATACTGTTTGCTGAAGTTGGCAATTTGGGTCTCTGACATTCACATTATAACTGGTTTATGACTGCTGATGAGAAATGTTTTTATAAAGAGTCGTAGGAATGACGTACTGTTTGCTGAAGTTGAATTGGTTTGGGTCTCCCGGGATTGCATTGTAACTGGTTTATGACTGCTGATGAAAAATGTTCCATAAGAGTCGTAGGAATGACATACTGTTTGCTGAAGTTGAATTGGTTTGGGTCTCCCGGGATTCGCATTATAACTGGTTTATGACTGTGATGAGAAATGTTTCCATAGAGTCGGCAAGAATGACATACTGTTTGCTGAAGTTGAATTGGTTTGGGTCTCCCGGGATTCGCATTATAACTGGTTTATGACTGCTGATGAGAAATGTTTCCTATAGAGTCATGCACGAATGACATACTGTTTGCTGAATTTGACTTAGGTTTGGGTCTCCTGACATTCACATTATAGCTTTGGTTTATGACTGCTGATGAAAAGTTTCCCATAAAGAGTCGTAGGAATGACATACTGTTTGCTGAAGTTGACTTGGTTTTGGTTCTCCTGACATTCGCATTATAACTGGTTTATGACTGCTGATAGAAATGTTTCCCATAAAGAGTCGTAGGAATGACATACTGTTTGCTGAAGTTGACTTGGTTTGGGTCTCCTGACATTCATTATAACTGGTTTATGACTGCTGATGAGAAATGTTTATAAAAGTCGTAGGAATGACATACTGTTTGCTGAAGTTGACTTGGTTTGGGTCTCCTGACATTCACATTATAACAGTTTTATGACTGCTGATGAGAAATGTTTCCCATAAGGGAGTCGTAGGAATGACATACTGTTTGCTGAAGTTGGCTGGTTTGGGTCTCTGACATTCACATTATAACTGGTTTTTATGACTGCTGATGAGAAATGTTTCCCTGGGGAGTCGTAGGAATGACATACTGTTGCTGGAAGTTGACTTGGTTTGGGTCTCTGGCATTCACGTATAACTGGTTTATGACTGCTGATGAGAAATGTTTTACATAAAGTCGTAGGAATGACATACTGTTTGCTGAAGTTGACTTGGTTTGGGTCTCCTGACATTCACATTATAACTGGTTTATGACTGCTGATGAGAAATGTTTCCCATAAAGGAGTCGTAGGAATGACTACTGTTTGCTGAGTTGAATTGGTTTGGGTCTCCCAGGATTCGCATTATAACTGTAGTTTATGACTGCTGATGAGAAATGTTTTCCCGCAAGAGTCATGGGAATGACATACTGTTTGCTGAAATTGAATTGGTTTGGAATGCTCCCGGGATTCCGCGTTATAACTGGTTTATGACTGCTGATGAGAAAAGTTTCATAAAAGTCGTAGGAATGACATACTGTTTAACTGGAAGTTGACTTGGTTTGGGTCTCCTGACATTCACATTATAACTGGTTTATGACTGCTGATGAGAAATGTTTCCCATAAGAAGTCGTGAATGACATACTGTTTGCTGAAGTTGACTTGGTTTGGGTCTCCTGACATTCGTATAACTGGTTTATGACTGCTGATGAGAAATGTTTGTAAAAAGTCGTAGAATGACATACTGTTTGCTGAAGTTGAATTGGTTTGGGTCTCCGGGATTCGCATTACTCGCTGGTTTATGACTGCTGATGAGAAATGTTTCCATAAAAGTGTGGGAATGACATACTGTTTACTGAGAAGTTGACTTGGTTTGGAGTCTCTGACATTCCACACGTATAACTGGTTTATGACTGCTGATGAGAAATGTTTCCTATAGAGTCATAGGAATGACATACTGTTTACTGGGGATTGACTTGGTTTTTGGGTCTCCTGACATTCGCATTATAACTGGTTTATGACTGCTGATGAGAAATGTTTTCCCATAAAGAGTCGTAGGAATGACATACTGTTTGCTGAAGTTGACTTGAACGGAATGTCTGACATTCACATTATAACTGGTTTTGACTGCTGATGAAAATGTTTTACATAAGAAGTCGTAGGAATGACATACTGTTTGCTGAAGTTGAATTGGTTTGGGTCTCGGGATTCGCATTATAACTGGTTTTATGACTGCTGATGAGAAATGTTTCCCATAAAGAGTCGTAGGAATGACATACTGTTTGCTGAAGTTGACTTGGTTTGATACCTGACATTCACATTATAACTGGTTTATGACTGCTGATGAGAAATGTTTCCTATAGAGTCGTAGGAGGAATGACATACTGTTTGCTGAAGTTAGATTGGTTTGGAGTCTCTGACATTCACATTATAACTGGTTTATGACTGCTGATGAAATGTTTCCATAAAGTCGTAGGAATGACATACTGTTGCTGAAGTTGAATTGGTTTGGGTCTCCAGGATTGCGATATAACTGGTTTATGACTGCTGATGAAAATGTTTCTAAAGAGTCGTAAGATGACATACTTTGTTGCTGAAGTTAAGATTGGTTTGGGTCTCCCAGGATTCGCATTATAACTGGTTTATGACTGCTGATGAGAAATGTTTCCATAAAGAGTCGTAGGAATGACATACTGTTTGCTGAAGTTGAATTGGTTTGGGTCTCGGGATTCGCATTATAACTGGTTTATGACTGCTGATGAGAAATGTTTCCCATAAAGAGTCGTGAGAATGACATACTGTTTGCTGAAGTTGAATTGGTTTGGGTCTCCCGAAGTTCGCATTATAACTGGTTTATGACTGCTGATACGAGAAATCTCCCTGTAAAGTCGTAGGAATGACCTTACTGTTTGCTGAAGTTGAATTGGTTGGGTCTCGGGATTCGCATTATAACTGGTTTATGACTGCTGATGAGAAATGTTTCCCATAAAGAGTCGTAGGAATGACATACTGTTTGCTGAAGTTGAATTGGTTTTTGGGTCTCCCGGGATTCGCATTATAACTGGTTTATGACTGCTGATGAGAAATGTTTCCATAAAGAGTCGTAGGAATGACATACTGTTTGCTGAAGTTGACTTGGTTTGGGTCTCCTGACATTCGTATAACTGGTTTATGACTGCTGATGAGAAATGTTTCCTATAAGTCGTAGGAATGACATACTGTTTGCTGAAGTTGACTTGGTTTGGGTCTCACAACATTCGCATTATAACTGGTTTATGACTGCTGATGAGAAATGTTTCCCATAAAGAGTCGTAGGAATGACATACTGTTTGCTGAAGTTGACTTGGTTTGGGTCTCGACATTCACATTATAACTGGTTTATGACTGCTGATGAGAAATGTTTCCCATAAAGAGTCGTAGGAATGACATACTGTTTGCTGGGATTGACTTGGTTTGGGTCTCCTGACATTCACATTATAACTGGTTTATGACTGCTGATGAGAAATGTTTCCCATAAAGAGTCCGTAGGAATGACATACTGTTTGCTGAAGTTGACTTGGTTTGGGTCTCTGACATTCAAATTATAACTGGTTTATGACTGCTGATGAGAAATGTTTCCTATAGAGGTCGTAGAATGACATACTGTTTGCTGAAGTTGACTTGGTTTGGGTCTCCTGACATTCGCATTATAACTGGTTTATGACTGCTGATGAAATGTTCCCATAAAGAGTCGTAGGAATGACATACTGTTTGCTGAAGTTGAATTGGTTTGGGTCTCAGGATTCGCATTATAACTGGTTTATGACTGCTGATGAGAAATGTTTCCCATAAAGAGTCGTAGAATGACATACTGTTTGCTGAAGTTGACTTGGTTTGGGTCTCCTGACATTCACATTATAACTGGTTTATGACTGCTGATGAGAAATGTTTCCTATAGAGTCATTGGAATGACATACTGTTTGCTGAAGTTGACTTGGTTTGGGTCTCCTGACATTCGCATTATAACTGGTTTATGACTGCTGATGAGAAATGTTTCCCATAAAGAGTCGTAGGAATGACATACTGTTTGCTGAAGTTGACTTGGTTTGGGTCTCCTGACATTCGTATAACTGGTTTATGACTATTTGATGAGAAATGTTTCTAAAAGTCATAGGAATGACATACTGTTTGCTGAAGTTGAATTGGTTTGGGTCTCCCGGGATTCACACATTATAACTGGTTTATGACTGCTGATGAGGAAATGTTTCCCATATAAGGAGTCGTGAATGACATACTGTTTGCTGAAGTTGACTTGGTTTTGGGTCTCTGACATTCACATTATAACTGGTTTATGACTGCTGATAGAGAATGTTTCCTAGAGTCGTAGGAATGACATACTGTTTTGCTGAAGTTGACTTGGTTTGGGTCTCCTGACATTCATTATAACTGGTTTATGACTGCTGATGAAATGTTTCCTATAGAGTCGTAGGGCCTTGCTGCTGGAAATTGACTTGGTTTGGGTCTCTGACATTCACATTATAACTGGTTTATGACTGCTGATAAGAAATGTTTCCCATAAGAGTCATGGAATGACATACTGTTTGCTGAAGTTGACTTGGTTTAGGTCTCTGACATTCGCATTATAACTGGTTTATGACTGCTGATGAAAATGTTTCCCATAAAAAGTCATAAGGAATGACATACTATTTGTAAAGTTGACTTGGTTTAGGGTCTCTGACATTCACATTATAACTGGTTTATGACTGCTGATGAAATGTTTCCTGAGGTCGTAGGAATGACATACTGTTTGCTGAAGTTGAATTGGTTTGGGTCTCCAGAGTTCGCATTATAACTGGTTTATGACTGCTGATGAGAAATGTTTCCCATAAAGAGTCGTAGGAATGACATACTGTTTGCTGAAGTTGACTTGGTTTGGGTCTCCTGACATTCACATTATAACTGGTTTATGACTGCTGATGAGAAATGTTTCTAGAGTCCTTAGGAATGACATACTGTTTGCTGAAGTTGACTTGGGTTTGGGTCTCTGACATTCGTATAACTGGTTTATGACTGCTGATGAGAAATGTTTCCATAAAGAGTCGTAGGAATGACATACTGTTTGCTGAAGTTGACTTGGTTTGGGTCTCCTGACATTCACATTATAACTGGTTTTATGACTGCTGATGAGAAATGTTTCCACTGTAAAGGAGTCGTAGGAATGACATACTGTTTGCTGAAGTTGACTTGGTTTGGGTCTCCTGACATTCACATTATAACTGGTTATGACTGCTGGTAGTATTTCCTATAGAGTCGTAGGAATGACATACTGTTGCAAGTTGACTTGGTTTGGGTCTCCTGACATTCGCATTATAACTGGTTTATGACTGCTGATGAGAAATGTTTCCCATAAAGAGTCACAAGGCCAGCATATGCTGTTTGCTGAAGTTGACTTGGTTTGGTCACTCATTCACATTATAACTGGTTTATGACTGCTGATGAGAAATGTTTCCTGTAAGTCGTAGGAATGACATACTGTTTGCTGAAGTTGACTTGGTTTGGGTCTCTGACATTCCTTACATTATAACTGGTTTATGACTGCTGATGAGAAAAGTTTCCACATAAAAAGTCGTAGGAATGACATACTGTTTGCTGAAGTTGACTTGGTTTGGGTCTCTGACATTCACATTATAACTGGTTTATGACTGCTGATGAGAAATGTTTCCTATAGAGTCGTGGGAATGACATACTGTTTGCTGAAGTTGACTTGGTTTGGGTCTCCTGACATTCGCATTATAATAGTTTTATGACTGCTGATGAGAAAAGTTTCCATAAAGAGTCGTGAGAATGACATACTGTTTACTAGGTTGACTTGGTTTAGGGTCCTCTGACATTCACATTACCAACTGGTTTGACTGTGATGAGAAATGTTTCCATAAAGAGTCGTAGGAACATACTGTTTGCTGAAGTTGAGCTTTGGTTTGGGGTCTCCTGACATTCGTATAACTGGTTTATGACTGCTGATAAAATGTTTCCCTATAGAGTCGTAGGAATGACATACTGTTTGCTGAAGTTGACTTGGTTTGGGTCTCCTGACATTCGCATTATAACTGGTTTATGACTGCTGATGAAGAAATGTTTCCATAAAGAGTCGTGGGAATGACTTTTACTGTTTGCTGAAGTTGACTTGGTTTGGGTCATCTGTTCACATTATAACTGGTTTATGACTGCTGATGAGAAATGTTTCCGCTAAAGAAGTCGTAGGAATGACACTTCACTATTTTTGATTGACTTGGTTTGGTCTCTGACATT
This sequence comes from Ascarosepion bandense, assembly GCA_037127315.1. Lineage (NCBI taxonomy): Eukaryota > Metazoa > Mollusca > Cephalopoda > Sepiida > Sepiidae > Ascarosepion > Ascarosepion bandense. Next base: position 2,511 of record JBBBDQ010021740.1, on the reverse strand, counting down.
CACATTATAACTGGTTTATGACTGCTGATGAGAAATGTTTCCATAAAGAGTCGTAGGAATGACATACTGTTTGCTGAAGTTGACTTGGTTTGGGTCTCTGACATTCACATTATAACTGGTTTATGACTGCTGATGAGAAAAGTTTCCTATAAGTCGTAGGAATGACATACTGTTTGCTGAATTTGACTTGGTTTGGGTCTCCTGACATTCACATTATAACTGGTTTATGACACTGATGAAGTGTTTCACCGCAAAAGTCGTAGAGATGACATACTGTTTGCTGGGGTGACTTGGTTTGGGTCTCCTGACATTCACATTATAACTGGTTTATGACTTTTGTTGAGAAATGTTTCCTGTAAGGAGTCGTAGAATGACATACTGTTTTGCTGAAGTTGACTTTGGTTTGGGGTCTCTGACATTCACATTATAACTGGTTTATGACTGCTGATGAGAAAAGTTTCTATAGAGTCGTAGGAATGACATACTGTTTGCTGAATTTGACTTGGTTGGAATGCTCTGACATTCATTATAACTGGTTTATGACTGCTGATGAAATATTTTCCCATAAAGAGTCGTAGGAATGACATACTGTTGCTGAAGTTGACTTGGTTTAGGTCTCCTGACATTCACATTGTAACTGGTTTATGACTGCTGATAGAAAAGTTTCCTATAGAGTCGTAGGAATGACATACTGTTTGCCAATTTGACTTGGTTTGGGTCTCCTGACATTCACATTATAACTGGTTTATGACTGCTGATGAAAAAGTTTCCTATAGAGTCGTAGAATGACATACTGTTTGCTGAATTTGACTTGGTTTGGGTCTCTGACATTCACATTATAACTGGTTTGCTGTTTCACTGATGAGAAATGTTTCCTATAGAGTCGTAGGAATGACATACTGTTTACTGAAGTTGACTTGGTTTGGGTCTCCTGACATTCACATTATAACTGGTTTATGACTGCTGATGAGAAAAGTTTCCTATAGAGTCGTAGGAATGACATACTGTTTGCCTGAATTTGACTTGGTTTGGGTCTCTGACATTCACATTATAACTGGTTTATGACTGCACAGGTAATGTTTCCCATGAGAGTCGTAGGAATGACATACTGTTTGCTGAAGTTGACTTGGTTTGGGTCTCCTGACATTCCACATTATAACTGGTTTATGACTGCTGATGAGAAAAGTTTCCTATAGAGTCGTAGGAATGACATACTGTTTGCTGGGGTTGGCTTGGTTTGGGTCTCCTGACATTCACATTATAACTGGTTTATGACTGCTGATGAGAAATGTTTTCCCATAAAGAGTCGTAGGAATGACATACTGTTTGCTGAAGTTGACTTGGTTTAGGGTGCTGCTCCCTGACATTCACATTATAACTGGTTTATGACTGCTGATGAGAAAAGTTTCCTATGAGTCCGTAGGAATGACATACTGTTTGCTGAATTTGACTTGGTTTGGGTCTCCTGGCATTCCACGTATAACTGGTTTATGACTGCTGATGAGAAATGTTTCCCATAAAGTCGTAGGAATGACATACTGTTTGCTGAAGTTGACAGTTTGGGTCTCTGTTCACATTATAGCTGGTTTTATGACTGCTGATGAGAAAGGATTTCCTATAGAGTCGTAGGAATGACATACTGTTTGCTGGGTGACTTGGTTTGGGTCTCCTGACATTCACATTATAACTGGTTTATGACTGCCTGATGAGAAATGTTTCCCATAAAGAAGTCGTAGGAATGACATACTGTTGCTGAAGTTGACTTGGTTTGAGTCTCCTGACATTCACATTATAACTGGTTTATGACTGCTGATGAGAAAAGTTTTCACTATAGAGTCGTAAGAATGACATACTGTTTGCTGAATTTGACTTGGATTTGGGTCTCCACAGCATTCACATTATAACTGGTTTATGACTGCTGATGAGAAAAGTTTCCTATAGAGTCGTAGGAATGACATACTGTTTGCTGAAGTTGACTTGAGTTTGGGTCTCCTGACATTCACATTATAACTGGTTTATGACTGCTGATGAGAAATGTTCCCATAAAAAGTCATGGAATGACATACTGTTTGCTGAAGTTGACTTGGTTTGGGTCTCCTGACATTCACATTATAGCTGGTTTATGACTGCTGATGAAAAAGTTTCCTATAAGTCGTAGGAATGACTTATACTGTTGCTGAATTTGACTGGTTTGGGTCTCCTGACATTCACATTATAACTGGTTTATGACTGCTGATGAGAAAAGGTTTCTATAGAGTCGTAGGAATGACATACTGTTTGCTGAATTTTGACTTGGTTTGGGTCTCTGACATTCACATTATAACTGGTTTATGACTGCTGATGAGAAATGTTTCCTGTAAAGAGTCATTAGGAATGACATACTGTTTGCCGATTGACTTGTTTGGTTCTCCTGACATTCGCATTATAACTGGTTTATGACTGCTGATGAAAATGTTTCCCATAAAGAGTCGTAGGAATGACATACTGTTTGCTGGAGATTGACTTGGTTTA
>JBBBDQ010021738.1:0-17449 GCA_037127315.1 Ascarosepion bandense | reverse complement strand
GTTGACTTGGTTTGGGTCTCCTGACATTCACATTATAACTGGTTTTATGACTGCTGATGAGAAATGTTTCCCATAGAGTCGTAGGAATGACATACTGTTTGCTGAAGTTGACTTGGTTTGGGTCTCCTGACATTCACATTATAACTGGTTTATGACTGCTGATGAGAAATGTTTCCCATAGAGTCGTAGGAATGACATACTGTTTGCTGAAGTTGAATTGGTTTGGGTCTCCTGACATTCACATTATAACTGGTTTATGACTGCTGATGAGAAATGTTTCCCATAGAGTCGTAGGAATGACATACTGTTTGCTGAAGTTGAATTGGTTTGGGTCTCCTGACATTCACATTATAACTGGTTTATGACTGCTTTGATGAGAAATGTTTCCCATAGAGTCGTAGGAATGACATACTGTTTGCTGAAGTTGACTTGGTTTGGGTCTCCTGACATTCACATTATAACTGGTTTATGACTGCTGATGAGAAATGTTTCCCATAGAGTCGTAGGAATGACATACTGTTTGCTGAAGTTGACTTGGTTTGGGTCTCCTGACATTCACATTATAACTGGTTTATGACTGCTGATGAGAAATGTTTCCCATAGAGTCGTAGGAATGACATACTGTTTGCTGAAGTTGACTTGGTTTGGGTCTCCTGACATTCACATTATAACTGGTTTATGACTGCTGATGAGAAATGTTTCCCATAGAGTCATTAGGAATGACATACTGTTTGCTGAAGTTGACTTGGTTTGGGTCTCCTGACATTCACATTATAACTGGTTTATGACTGCTGATGAAATGTTTCCCATAGAGTCGTAGGAATGACATACTGTTTGCTGAGTTGACTTGGTTTGGGTCTCCTGACATTCACATTATAACTGGTTTATGACTGCTGATGAGAAATGTTTTCCCATAGAGTCGTAGGAATGACATACTGTTTGCTGAAGTTGAATTGGTTTGGGTCTCCTGACATTCACATTATAACTGGTTATGACTGCTGATGAGAAATGTTTCCCATAAAGAGTCGTAGGAATGACATACTGTTTGCTGAAGTTGACTTGGTTTGGGTCTCCTGACATTCACATTATAACTGGTTTATGACTGCTGATGAGAAATGTTTCCCATAGAGTCGTAGGAATGACATACTGTTTGCTGAAGTTGACTTGGTTTGGGTCTCCTGACATTCACATTATAACTGGTTTATGACTGCTGATGAGAAATGTTTCATAAGTCGTAGGAATGACATACTGTTTGCTGAAGTTGACTTGGTTTGGGTCTCCTGACATTCACATTATAACTGGTTTATGACTGCTGATGAGAAATGTTTCCCATAGAGTCGTAGGAATGACATACTGTTTGCTGAAGTTGAATTGGTTTGGGTCTCCTGACATTCACATTATAACTGGTTTATGACTGCTGATGAGAAATGTTTCCCATAAAGAGTCGTAGGAATGACATACTGTTTGCTGAAGTTGACTTGGTTTGGGTCTCCTGACATTCACATTATAACTGGTTTATGACTGCTGATGAGAAATGTTTCCCATAAAGAGTCGTAGGAATGACATACTGTTTTGCTGAAGTTGACTTGGTTTGGGTCTCCTGACATTCACATTATAACGCTGGTTTATGACTGCTGATGAGAAATGTTTCCCATAGAGTCGTAGGAATGACATACTGTTTGCTGAAGTTGAATTGGTTTGGGTCTCCTGACATTCACATTATAACTGGTTTATGACTGCTGATGAGAAATGTTTCCCATAGAGTCGTAGAGACAGTATACTGTTTGCTGAAGTTGAATTGGTTTGGGTCTCCTGACATTCACATTATAACTGGTTTATGACTGCTGATGAGAAATGTTTCCCATAAAGAGTCGTAGGAATGACATACTGTTTGCTGAAGTTGACTTGGTTTGGGTCTCCTGACATTCACATTATAACTGGTTTATGACTGCTGATGAGAAATGTTTCCCATAGAGTCGTAGGAATGACATACTGTTTGCTGAAGTTGACTTGGTTTGGGTCTCCTGACATTCACATTATAACTGGTTTATGACTGCTGATGAGAAATGTTTCCCATAGAGTCGTAGGAATGACATACTGTTTGCTGAAGTTGAATTGGTTTGGGTCTCCTGACATTCACATTATAACTGGTTTATGACTGCTGATGAGAAATGTTTCCCATAAAGAGTCGTAGGAATGATACTGTTTGCTGAAATTTGACTTGGTTTGGGTCTCCTGACATTCACATTATAACTGGTTTATGACTGCTGATGAGAAATGTTTCCCATAGAGTCGTAGGAATGACATACTGTTTGCTGAAGTTGACTTGGTTTGGGTCTCCTGACATTCACATTATAACTGGTTTATGACTGCTGATGAAATGTTTTTTACATAGAGTCGTAGGAATGACATACTGTTTGCTGAAGTTGAATTGGTTTGGGTCTCCTGACATTCACATTATAACTGGTTTATGACTGCTGATGAGAAATGTTTCCCATAAAGAGTCGTAGGAATGACATACTGTTTGCTGGGATTGACTTGGTTTGGGTCTCCTGACATTCACATTATAACTGGTTTATGACTGCTGATGAGAAATGTTTCCCATAGAGTCGTAGGAATGACATACTGTTTGCTGAAGTTGAATTGGTTTGGGTCTCCTGACATTCACATTATAACTGGTTTTATGACTGCTGGTAAAGAAATGTTTCCCATAGAGTCGTAGGAATGACATACTGTTTGCTGAAGTTGAATTGGTTTGGGTCTCCTGACATTCACATTATAACTGGTTTATGACTGCTGATGAGAAATGTTTCCCATAGAGTCGTAGGAATGACATACTGTTTGCTGAAGTTGAATTGGTTTGCGGGTCTCCCGGGATTCGCATTATAACTGGTTTATGACTGCTGATGAGAAATGTTTCCCATAAAGAGTCGTAGGAATGACATACTGTTTGCTGAAGTTGAATTGGTTTGGGTCTCCTGACATTCACATTATAACTGGTTTATGACTGCTGATGAGAAATGTTTCCCATAAAGAGTCGTAGGAATGACATACTGTTTGCTGAAGTTGACTTGGTTTGGGTCTCCTGACATTCACATTATAACTGGTTTATGACTGCTGATGAGAAATGTTTCCCATAGAGTCGTAGGAATGACATACTGTTTGCTGAAGTTGAATTGGTTTGGGTCTCCTGACATTCACATTATAACTGGTTTATGACTGCTGATGAGAAATGTTTCCCATAGAGTCGTAGGAATGACATACTGTTTGCTGAAGTTGAATTGGTTTGGGTCTCCTGACATTCACATTATAACTGGTTTATGACTGCTGATGAAATGTTTCCCATAGAGTCGTAGGAATGACATACTGTTTGCTGAGGTGAGATTGGTTTGGGTCTCCTGACATTCACATTATAACTGGTTTATGACTGCTGATGAGAAATGTTTCCCATAAAGAGTCGTAGGAATGACATACTGTTTGCTGAAGTTGACTTGGTTTGGGTCTCCTGACATTCACATTATAACTGGTTTATGACTGCTGATGAGAAATGTTTCCCATAGAGTCGTAGGAATGACTTATACTGTTTGCTGAAGTTGACTTGGTTTGGGTCTCCTGACATTCACATTATAACTGGTTTATGACTGCTGATGAGAAATGTTTCCCATAGAGTCGTAGGAATGACATACTGTTTGCTGAAGTTGAATTGGTTTGGGTCTCCTGACATTCACATTATAACTGGTTTATGACTGCTGATGAGAAATGTTTCCCATAGAGTCGTAGGAATGACATACTGTTTGCTGAGGATTGAATTGGTTTGGGTCTCCTGACATTCACATTATAACTGGTTTATGACTGCTGATGAGAAATGTTTCCCATAGAGTCGTAGGAATGACATACTGTTTGCTGAAGTTGACTTGGTTTGGGTCTCCTGACATTCACATTATAACTGGTTTATGACTGCTGATGAGAAATGTTTCCCATAGAGTCGTAGGAATGACATACTGTTTGCTGAAGTTGAATTGGTTTGGGTCTCTCCTGACATTCACATTATAACTGGTTTATGACTGCTGATGAGAAATGTTTCCCATAGGTCGTAGGAATGACATACTGTTTGCTGAAGTTGGATTGGTTTGGGTCTCCTGACATTCACATTATAACTGGTTTATGACTGCTGATGAGAAATGTTTCCCATAGAGTCGTAGGAATGACATACTGTTTGCTGAAGTTGACTTGGTTTTGAGGTCTCTGACATTCACATTATAACTGGTTTATGACTGCTGATGAGAAATGTTTCCCATAGAGTCGTAGGAATGACATACTGTTTGCTGAAGTTGACTTGGTTTGGGTCTCCTGACATTCACATTATAACTGGTTTATGACTGCTGATGAAATGTTTCCCAGAGTCGTAGGAATGACATACATTTTGCTGAAGTTGACTTGGTTTGGGTCTCCTGACATTCACATTATAACTGGTTTATGACTGCTGATGAGAAATGTTTCCCATAGAGTCGTAGGAATGACATACTGTTTGCTGAAGTTGACTTGGTTTGGGTCTCCTGACATTCACATTATAACTGGTTTATGACTGCTGATGAGAAATGTTTCCCATAGAGTCGTAGGAATGACATACTGTTTGCTGAAGTTGAATTGGTTTGGGTCTCTGACATTCACATTATAACTGGTTTATGACTGCTGATGAGAAATGTTTCCCATAGAGTCGTAGGAATGACATACTGTTTGCTGAAGTTGACTTGGTTTGGGTCTCCTGACATTCACATTATAACTGGTTTATGACTGCTGATTAGAAATGTTTCCCATAGAGTCGTAGGAATGACATACTGTTTGCTGAAGTTGACTTGGTTTGGGTCTCCTGACATTCACATTATAACTGGTTTATGACTGCTGATGAGAAATGTTTCCCATAGAGTCGTAGGAATGACATACTGTTTGCTGAAGTTGACTTGGTTTGGGTCTCTGACATTCACATTATAACTGGTTTATGACTGCTGATGAGAAATGTTTCCCATAGAGTCGTAGGAATGACATACTGTTTGCTGAAGTTGACTTGGTTTGGGTCTCCTGACATTCACATTATAACTGGTTTATGACTGCTGATGAGAAATGTTTCCCATAGAGTCGTAGGAATGACATACTGTTTGCTGAAGTTGAATTGGTTTGGGTCTCCTGACATTCACATTATAACTGGTTTATGACTGCTGATGAGAAATGTTTCCCATAGAGTCGTAGGAATGACATACTGTTTGCTGAAGTTGAATTGGTTTGGGTCTCCTGACATTCACATTATAACTGGTTTATGACTGCTGATGAGAAATGTTTCCCATAGAGTCGTAGGAATGACATACTGTTTGCTGAAGTTGAATTGGTTTGGGTCTCCTGACATTCACATTATAACTGGTTTATGACTGCTGATGAGAAATGTTTCCCATAGAGTCGTAGGAATGACATACTGTTTGCTGAAGTTGAATTGGTTTGGGTCTCCTGACATTCACATTATAACTGGTTTATGACTGCTGATGAGAAATGTTTCCCATAGAGTCGTAGGAATGACATACTGTTTGCTGAAGTTGAATTGGTTTGGGTCTCCTGACATTCACATTATAACTGGTTTATGACTGCTGATGAGAAATGTTTCCCATAGAATCGTAGGAATGACATACTGTTTGCTGAAGTTGAATTGGTTTGGGTCTCCTGACATTCACATTATAACTGGTTTATGACTTGATGAGAAATGTTTCCCATAGAGTCGTAGGAATGACATACTGTTTGCTGAAGTTGAATTGGTTTGGGTCTCCTGACATTCACATTATAACTGGTTTATGACTGCTGATGAGAAATGTTTCCCATAGAGTCGTAGGAATGACATACTGTTTGCTGAAGTTGAATTGGTTGGGTCTCCTGACATTCACATTATAACTGGTTTATGACTGCTGATGAAATGTTTCCCATAGAGTCGTAGGAATGACATACTGTTTGCTGAAGTTGAATTGGTTTGGGTCTCCTGACATTCACATTATAACTGGTTTATGACTGCTGATGAGAAATGTTTCCCATAGAGTCGTAGGAATACGACATACTGTTTGCTGAAGTTGAATTGGTTTGGGTCTCCTGACATTCACATTATAACTGGTTTATGACTGCTGATGAGAAATGTTTCCCATAGAGTCATTAGGAATGACATACTGTTTGCTGAAGTTGAATTGGTTTGGGTCTCCTGACATTCACATTATAACTGGTTTATGACTGCTGATGAGAAATGTTTCCCATAGAGTCGTAGGAATGACATACTGTTTGCTGAAGTTGAATTGGTTTGGGTCTCCTGACATTCACATTATAACTGGTTTATGACTGCTGATGAGAAATGTTTCCCATAGAGTCGTAGGAATGACATACTGTTTGCTGAAGTTGAATTGGTTTGGGTCTCCTGACATTCACATTATAACTGGTTTATGACTGCTGATGAGAAATGTTTCCCATAGAGTCGTAGGAATGACATACTGTTTGCTGAAGTTGAATTGGTTTGGGTCTCCTGACATTCACATTATAACTGGTTTATGACTGCTGATGAGAAATGTTTCCCATAGAGTCGTAGGAATGACATACTGTTTGCTGAAGTTGAATTGGTTTGGGTCTCCTGACATTCACATTATAACTGGTTTATGACTGCTGATGAGAAATGTTTCCCATAGAGTCGTAGGAATGACATACTGTTTGCTGAAGTTGAATTGGTTTGGGTCACCTGACATTCACATTATAACTGGTTTATGACTGCTGATGAGAAATGTTTCCCATAGAGTCGTAGGAATGACATACTGTTTGCTGAAGTTGAATTGGTTTGGGTCTCCTGACATTCACATTATAACTGGTTTATGACTGCTGATGAGAAATGTTTCCCATAGAGTCATCGGAATGACATACTGTTTGCTGAAGTTGAATTGGTTTGGGTCTCCTGACATTCACATTATAACTGGTTTATGACTGCTGATGAGAAATGTTTCCCATAGAGTCGTAGGAATGACATACTGTTTGCTGAAGTTGAATTGGTTTGGGTCTCCTGACATTCACATTATAACTGGTTTATGACTGCTGATGAGAAATGTTTCCCATGGGAGTCTGATAGGAATGACATACTGTTTGCTGAAGTTGAATTGGTTTGGGTCTCCTGACATTCACATATAACTGGTTTATGACTGCTGATGAGAAATGTTTCCCACATAGAGTCGTAGGAATGACATACTGTTTGCTGAAGTTGACTTGGTTTGGGTCTCCTGACATTCACATTATAACTGGTTTATGACTGCTGATGAGAAATGTTTCCCATAGAGTCGTAGGAATGACATACTGTTTGCTGAAGTTGACTTGGTTTGGGTCTCATTCCACATTATAACTGGTTTATGACTGCTGATGAAATGTTTCCCATAGAGTCGTAGGAATGACATACTGTTTGCTGAAGTTGACTTGGTTTGGTCTCCTGACATTCACATTATAACTGGTTTATGACTGCTGATGAGAAATGTTTCCCATAGAGTCGTAGGAATGACATACTGTTTGCTGAAGTTGAATTGGTTTGGGTCTCCTGACATTCACATTATAACTGGTTTATGACTGCTGATGAGAAATGTTTCCCATAGAGTCGTAGGAATGACATACTGTTTGCTGAAGTTGACTTGGTTTGGGTCTCCTGACATTCACATTATAACTGGTTTATGACTGCTGATGAGAAATGTTTCCCATAGAGTCGTAGGAATGACATACTGTTTGCTGAAGTTGACTTGGTTTGGGTCTCCTGACATTCACATTATAACTGGTTTATGACTGCTGATGAGAAATGTTTCCCATAGAGTCATGGAATGACATACTGTTTGCTGAAGTTGAATTGGTTTGGGTCTCTGACATTCACATTATAACTGGTTTATGACTGCTGATGAGAAATGTTTCCCATAGAGTCGTAGGAATGACATACTGTTTGCTGAAGTTGAATTGGTTTGGGTCTCCTGACATTCACATTATAACTGGTTTATGACTGCTGATGAGAAATGTTTCCCATAGAGTCGTAGGAATGACATACTGTTTGCTGAAGTTGAATTGGTTTGGGTCTCCTGACATTCACATTATAACTGGTTTTTTATGACTGCTGATGAGAAATGTTTCCCATAGAGTCGTAGGAATGACATACTGTTTGCTGAAGTTGAATTGGTTTGGGTCTCTGACATTCACATTATAACTGGTTTATGACTGCTGATGAGAAATGTTTCCCATAGAGTCGTAGGAATGACATACTGTTTGCTGAAGTTGACTTGGTTTGGGTCTCCTGACATTCACATTATAACTGGTTTATGACTGCTGATGAGAAATGTTTCCCATAGAGTCGTAGGAATGACATACTGTTTGCTGAAGTTGACTTGGTTTGGGTCTCCTGACATTCACATTATAACTGGTTTATGACTGCTGATGAGAAATGTTTCCCACATAGAGTCGTAGGAATGACATACTGTTTGCTGAAGTTGACTTGGTTTGGGTCCTCCTGACATTCACATTATAACTGGTTTATGACTGCTGATGAGAAATGTTTCCCATAGAGTCATTAGGAATGACATACTGTTTGCTGAAGTTGAATTGGTTTGGGTCTCCTGACATTCACATTATAACTGGTTTATGACTGCTGATGAGAAATGTTTCCCAGGAGTCGTAGGAATGACATACTGTTTGCTGAAGTTGACTTGGTTTGGGTCTCCTGACATTCACATTATAACTGGTTTATGACTGCTGATGAGAAATGTTTCCCATAGAGTCGTAGGAATGACATACTGTTTGCTGAAGTTGACTTGGTTTGGGTCTCCTGACATTCACATTATAACTGGTTTATGACTGCTGATGAGAAATGTTTCCCATAGAGTCGTAGGAATGACATACTGTTTGCTGAAGTTGACTTGGTTTGGGTCTCCTGACATTCACATTATAACTGGTTTATGACTGCTGATGAGAAATGTTTCCCATAGAGTCGTAGGAATGACATACTGTTTGCTGAAGTTGAATTGGTTGGGTCTCCTGACATTCACATTATAACTGGTTTATGACTGCTGATGAGAAATGTTTCCCATAGGAGTCGTAGGAATGACATACTGTTTGCTGAAGTTGGGTGGTTTGGGTCTCCTGACATTCACATTATAACTGGTTTATGACTGCTGATGAGAAATGTTTCCCATAGAGTCGTAGGAATGACATACTGTTTGCTGAAGTTGAATTGGTTTGGGTCTCCTGACATTCACATTATAACTGGTTTTATGACTGCTGATGAGAAATGTTTCCCATAGAGTCGTAGGAATGACATACTGTTTGCTGAAGTTGACTTGGTTTGGGTCTCCTGACATTCACATTATAACTGGTTTATGACTGCTGATGAGAAATGTTTCCCATAGAGTCGTAGGAATGACATACTGTTTGCTGAAGTTGACTTGGTTTGGGTCTCCTGACATTCACATTATAACTGGTTTATGACTGCTGATGAGAAATGTTTCCCATAGAGTCGTAGGAATGACATACTGTTTGCTGAAGTTGACTTGGTTTGGGTCTCCTGACATTCACATTATAACTGGTTTATGACTGCTGATGAGAAATGTTTCCCTTAGAGTCGTAGGAATGACATACTGTTTGCTGAAGTTGAATTGGTTTGGGTCTCCTGACATTCACATTATAACTGGTTTATGACTGCTGATGAGAAATGTTTCCCATAGAGTCATTAGGAATGACATACTGTTTGCTGAAGTTGACTTGGTTTGGGTCTCCTGACATTCACATTATAACTGGTTTATGACTGCTGATGAGAAATGTTTCCCATAGAGTCGTAGGAATGACATACTTGCTGAAGTTGACTTGGTTTGGGTCTCCTGACATTCACATTATAACTGGTTTATGACTGCTGATGAGAAATGTTTCCCATAGAGTCGTAGGAATGACATACTGTTTGCTGAAGTTGAATTGGTTTGGGTCTCCTGACATTCACATTATAACTGGTTTATGACTGCTGATGAGAAATGTTTCCCATAGAGTCGTAGGAATGACATACTGTTTGCTGAAGTTGAATTAGTTTGGGTCTCCTGACATTCACATTATAACTGGTTTATGACTGCTGATGAGAAATGTTTCCCATAGAGTCGTAGGAATGACATACTGTTTGCTGAAGTTAGAGATTGGTTTGGGTCTCCTGACATTCACATTATAACTGGTTTATGACTGCTGATGAGAAATGTTTCCCATAGAGTCGTAGGAATGACATACTGTTTGCTGAAGTTAGTTAGTTTGGGTCTCTGACATTCACATTATAACTGGTTTATGACTGCTGATGAGAAATGTTTCCCATAGAGTCGTAGGAATGACATACTGTTTGCTGAAGTTGACTTGGTTTGAGTCTCCTGACATTCACATTATAACTGGTTTATGACTGCTGATGAGAAATGTTTCCCATAGAGTCGTAGGAATGACATACTGTTTGCTGAAGTTGAATTGGTTTGGGTCTCCTGACATTCACATTATAACTGGTTTATGACTGCTGATGAGAAATGTTTCCCATAGAGTCGTAGGAATGACATACTGTTTGCCTGAAGTTGAATTGGTTTGGGTCTCCTGACACATTATAACTGGTTTGCTGACTGCTGATGAGAAATGTTTCCCATAGAGTCGTAGGAATGACATACTGTTTGCTGAAGTTGGGTGGTTTGGGTCTCCTGACATTCCCATTATAACTGGTTTATGACTGCTGATGAGAAATGTTTCCCATAGAGTCGTAGGAATGACATACTGTTTGCTGAAGTTGACTTGGTTTGAGTCTCCTGACATTCACATTATAACTGGTTTATGACTGCTGATGAGAAATGTTTCCCATAGAGGTGTCGTAGGAATGACATACTGTTTGCTGAAGTTGACTTGGTTTGAGTCTCCTGACATTCACATTATAACTGGTTTATGACTGCTGATGAGAAATGTTTCCCATAGAGTCGTAGGAATGACATACTGTTTGCTGAAGTTGACTTGGTTTGAGTCTCCTGACATTCACATTATAACTGGTTTATGACTGCTGATGAAATGTTTCCCATAGAGTCGTAGGAATGACATACTGTTTGCTGAAGTTGAATTGGTTTGGGTCTCCTGACATTCACATTATAACTGGTTTATGACTGCTGATGAGAAATGTTTCCCATAGAGTCGTAGGAATGACATACTGTTTGCTGAAGTTGAATTGGTTTTGGGTCTCCTGACATTCACATTATAACTGGTTTATGACTGCTGATGAGAAATGTTTCCCATAGAGTCATTAGGAATGACATACTGTTTGCTGAAGTTGACTTGGTTGAGTCTCTGACATTCACATTATAACTGGTTTATGACTGCTGATGAGAAATGTTTCCCATAGAGTCGTAGGAATGACATACTGTTTGCTGAAGTTGAATTGGTTTGGGTCTCCTGACATTCACATTATAACTGGTTTATGACTGCTGATGAGAAATGTTTCCCATAGAGTCGTAGGAATGACATACTGTTTGCTGAAGATGAATTGGTTTGGGTCTCCTGACAGCTTCACATTATAACTGGTTTATGACTGCTGATGAGAAATGTTTCCCATAGAGTCGTAGGAATGACATACTGTTTGCTGAAGTTGACTTGGTTTGAGTCTCCTGACATTCACATTATAACTGGTTTATGACTGCTGATGAGAAATGTTTCCCATAGAGTCATTGGGAATGACATACTGTTTGCTGAAGTTGAATTGGTTTGGGTCTCTGACATTCACATTATAACTGGTTTATAGCTGCTGATGAGAAATGTTTCCCATAGAGTCGTAGGAATGACATACTGTTTGCTGAAGTTGAATTGGTTTGGGTCTCCTGACATTCACATTATAAACACTGGTTTATGACTGCTGATGAGAAATGTTTCCCATAGAGTCGTAGGAATGACATACTGTTGCTGAAGTTGAATTGGTTGGGTCTCCTGACATTCACATTATAACTGGTTTATGACTGCTGATGAGAAATGTTTCCCATAGAGTCGTAGGAATGACATACTGTTTGCTGAAGTTGAATTGGTTTGGGTCTCCTGACATTCACATTATAACTGGTTTATGACTGCTGATGAGAAATGTTTCCCATAGAGTCGTAGGAATGACATACTGTTTGCTGAAGTTGACTTGGTTTGAGTCTCCTGACATTCACATTATAACTGGTTTATGACTGCTGATGAGAAATGTTTTCCCATAGAGTCGTAGGAATGACATACTGTTTGCTGAAGTTGACTTGGTTTGAGTCTCCTGACATTCACATTATAACTGGTTTATGACTGCTGATGAGAAATGTTTCCCATAGAGTCGTAGGAATGACATACTGTTTGCTGAAGTTGAATTGGTTTGGGTCTCCTGACATTCACATTATAACTGGTTTATGACTGCTGATGAGAAATGTTTCCCATAGAGTCGTAGGAATGATATACTGTTTGCTGAAGTTGAATTGGTTTGGGTCTCCTGACATTCACATTATAACTGGTTTATGACTGCTGATGAGAAATGTTTCCCATAGAGTCGTAGGAATGACATACTGTTTGCTGAAGTTGAATTGGTTTGGGTCTCCTGACATTCACATTATAACTGGTTTATGACTGCTGATGAGAAATGTTTCCCATAGAGTCGTAGGAATGACATACTGTTTGCTGAAGTTGAATTGGTTTGGGTCTCTGACATTCACAGCATTATAACTGGTTTATGACTGCTGATGAGAAATGTTTCCCATAGAGTCGTAGGAATGACATACTGTTTGCTGAAGTTGACTTGGTTTGAGTCTCCTGACATTCACATTATAACACTGGTTTATGACTGCTGATGAGAAATGTTTCCCATAGAGTCGTAGGAATGACATACTGTTTGCTGAAGTTGACTTGGTTTGGTCTCCTGACATTCACATTATAACTGGTTTATGACTGCTGATGAGAAATGTTTCCCTTGAGTCAGTAGGAATGACATACTGTTTGCTGAAGTTGAATTGGTTTGGGTCTCCTGACATTCACATTATAACTGGTTTATGACTGCTGATGAAATGTTTCCCATAAAGGAATCGTAGGAATGACATACTGTTTGCTGAAGTTGACTTGGTTTGAGTCTCCTGACATTCACATTATAACTGGTTTATGACTGCTGATGAGAAATGTTTCCCATAGAGTCGTAGGAATGACATACTGTTTGCTGAAGTTGAATTGGTTTGGGTCTCCTGACATTCACATTATAACTGGTTTATGACTGCTGATGAGAAATGTTTCCCATAGAGTCGTAGGAATGACATACTGTTTGCTGAAGTTGAATTGGTTTGGGTCTCCTGACATTCACATTATAACTGGTTTATGACTGCTGATGAGAAATGTTTCCCATAGGTGTGGAATGACATACTGTTTTGCTGAAGTTGACTTGGTTTGAGTCTCCTGACATTCACATTATAACTGGTTTATGACTGCTGATGAGAAATGTTTCCCATAGAGTCGTAGGAATGACATACTGTTTGCTGAAGTTAGATTGGTTTAGGTCTGACATTCACATTATAACTGGTTTATGACTGCTGATGAGAAATGTTTATAGAGTCGTAGGAATGACATACTGTTTGCTGAAGTTGAATTGGTTTGGGTCTCCTGACATTCACATTATAACTGGTTTATGACTGCTGATGAGAAATGTTTCCCATAGAGTCGTAGGAATGACATACTGTTTTGCTGAAGTTGACTTGATTTGAGTCTCCTGACATTCACATTATAACTGGTTTATGACTGCTGATGAGAAATGTTTCCCATAGAGTCGTAGGAATGACGTACTGTTTGCTGGGGTTGACTTGGTTTGCAGTCTCCTGACATTCACATTATAACTGGTTTATGACTGCTGATGAGAAATGTTTCCCATAAGAGTCGTAGGAATGACATGCTGTTTGCTGAAGTTGACTTGGTTTGAGTCTCCTGACATTCACAGCTATAACTGGTTTATGACTGCTGATGAGAAATGTTTCCCATAGAGTCGTAGGAATGACATACTGTTTGCTGAAGTTGAATTGGTTTGGGTCTCCTGACATTCACATTATAACTGGTTTATACAAACTGCTGATGAAAATGTTTCCCATAGAGTCGTAGGAATGACATACTGTTTGCTGAAGTTGACTTGGTTTGAGTCTCTGACATTCACATTATAACTGGTTTATGACTGCTGATGAGAAATGTTTCCCATAGAGTCATTAGGAATGACATACTGTTTGCTGAAGTTGAATTGGTTTGGGTCTCCTGACATTCACATTATAACTGGTTTATGACTGCTGATGAGAGAAAATGTTTCCCATAGAGTCGTAGGGCTTAATACTGTTTGCTGAAGTTGAATTGGTTTGGGTCTCCTGACATTCACATTATAACTGGTTTATGACTGCTGATGAAATGTTTCCCATAGAGTCGTAGGAATGACATACTGTTTGCTGAAGTTGACTTGGTTTGAGTCATATGACATTCACATTATAACTGGTATGACTGCTGATGAGAAATGTTTCCCATAGAGTCGTAGGAATGACATACTGTTTGCTGAAGTTGACTTGGTTTTTGAGTCTCCTGACATTCACATTATAACTGGTTTATGACTGCTGATGAGAAATGTTTCCCATAGAGTCGTAGGAATGACATACTGTTTGCTGAAGTTGACTTGGTTTTGAGTCCTCTAACTTATTCCCGCTGGTTTATGACTGCTGATGAGAAATGTTTCCCATAGAGTCGTAGGAATGACATACTGTTTGCTGAAGTTGAATTGGTTTGGGTCTCCTGACATTCACATTATAACTGGTTTATGACTGCTGATGAGAAATGTTTCCCATAGAGTCGTAGGAATGACATACTGTTTAGTTGAATTGGTTTGGGTCTCCTGACATTCACATTATAACTGGTTTATGACTGCTGATGAGAAATGTTTCCCATAGAGTCGTAGAATGACATACTGTTTGCTGAAGTTGAATTGGTTTGGGTCTCCTGACATTCACATTATAACTGGTTTATGACTGCTGATGAGAAATGTTTCCCATAGAGTCGTAGGAATGACATACTGTTTGCTGAAGTTGAATTGGTTTGGGTCTCCTGACATTCACATTATAACTGTTTATGACTGCTGATGAAATGTTTCCCATAGAGTCGTAGGAATGACATACTGTTTGCTGAAGTTGACTTGGTTTGAGTCTCCTGACATTCACATTATAACTGGTTTATGACTGCTGATGAGAAATGTTTCCCATAGAGTCGTAGGAATGACATACTGTTTGCTGAATTGAATTGGTTTGGGTCTCCTGACATTCACATTATAACTGGTTTATGACTGCTGATGAGAAATGTTTCCCATAGAGTCGTAGGAATGACATACTGTTTGCTGAAGTTGAATTGGTTGGGTCTCCTGACATTCACATTATAACTGGTTTATGACTGCTGATGAGAAATGTTTCCCATAGAGTCGTAGGAATGACATACTGTTTGCTGAAGTTGAATTGGTTTGGGTCTCCTGACATTCACATTATAACTGGTTTATGACTGCTGATGAGAAATGTTTCCCATAGAGTCGTAGGAATGACATACTGTTTGCTGAAGTTGAATTGGTTTGGGTCTCCTGACATTCACATTATAACTGGTTTATGACTGCTGATGAGAAATGTTTCCCATAGAGTCGTAGGAATGACATACTGTTTGCTGAAGTTGAATTGGTTTGGGTCTCCTGACATTCACATTATAACTGGTTTATGACTGCTGATGAGAAATGTTTCCCATAGAGTCGTAGGAATGACATACTGTTTGCTGAAGTTGAATTGGTTTGGGTCTCCTGACATTCACATTATAACTGGTTTATGACTGCTGATGAGAAATGTTTCCCATAGAGTCGTAGGAATGACATACTGTTTGCTGAAGTTGAATTGGTTTGGGTCTCTGACATTCACATTATAACTGGTTTATGACTGCTGATGAGAAATGTTTCCCATAGAGTCGTAGGAATGACATACTGTTTGCTGAAGTTGAATTGGTTTGGGTCTCCTGACATTCACATTATAAACAGTTTATGACTGCTGATGAGAAATGTTTCCCATAGAGTCGTAGGAATGACATACTGTTTGCTGAAGTTGAATTGGTTTGGGTCTCCTGACATTCACATTATAACTGGTTTATGACTGCTGATGAGAAATGTTTCCCATAGAGTCGTAGGAATGACATACTGTTTGCTGAAGTTGACTTGGTTTGAGTCTCCTGACATTCATTATAACTGGTTTATGACTGCTGATGAGAAATGTTTCCCATAGAGTCGTAGGAATGACATACTGTTTGCTGAAGTTGACTTGGTTTGAGTCTCCTGACATTCACATTATAACTGGTTTATGACTGCTGATGAGAAATGTTTCCCATAGAGTCGTAGGAATGACATACTGTTTGCTGAAGTTGAATTGGTTTGGGTCTCCTGACATTCACATTATAACTGGTTTATGACTGCTGATGAGAAATGTTTCCCATAGAGTCGTAGGAATGACATACTGTTTGCTGAAGTTGAATTGGTTTGGGTCTCCTGACATTCACATTATAACTGGTTTATGACTGCTGATGAGAAATGTTTCCCATAGAGTCGTAGGAATGACATACTGTTTGCTGAAGTTGAATTGGTTTGGGTCTCCTGACATTCACATTATAACTGGTTTATGACTGCTGATGAGAAATGTTTCCCATAGAGTCGTAGGAATGACATACTGTTTGCTGAAGTTGAATTGGTTTGGGTCTCCCGGGATTCGCATTATAACTGGTTTATGACTGCTGATGAGAAATGTTTCCCATAGAGTCGTAGGAATGACATACTGTTTGCTGAAGTTGACTTTGTTTGGGTCTCCTGACATTCACATTATAACTGGTTTATGACTGCTGATGAGAAATGTTTCCCATAGAGTCGTAGGAATGACATACTGTTTGCTGAAGTTGACTTGGTTTGGGTCTCCTGACATTCACATTATAACTGGTTTATGACTGCTGATGAGAAATGTTTCCCATGTAGAGTCGTAGGAATGACATACTGTTTGCTGAAGTTGACTTGGTTTGAGTCTCCTGACATTCACATTATAGCTGGTTTTATGACTGCTGATGAGAAATGTTTCCCATAGAGTCAGCGGAATGACATACTGTTTGCTGAAGTTGACTTGGTTTGGGTCTCCTGACATTCACATTATAACTGGTTTATGACTGCTGATGAGAAATGTTTCCCATAGAGTCGTAGGAATGACATACTGTTTGCTGAAGTTGACTTGGTTTGAGTCTCCTGACATTCACATTATAACTGGTTTATGACTGCTGATGAGAAATGTTTCCCATAGAGTCGTAGGAATGACATACTGTTTGCTGAAGTTGACTTGGTTTA
>JBBBDQ010021737.1:0-13381 GCA_037127315.1 Ascarosepion bandense | reverse complement strand
GGTCTCCTGACATTCACATTATAATTGGTTTATGACTGCTGATGAGAAATGTTTCCCATAGAGTCGTAGGAATGACATACCGTTTGCTGAAGTTGGACTTGCTTGAGTTCCCTGACATTCACATTATAATCTGTTTATGACTGCTGATGAGAAATGTTTCCTATAGAGCTGTAGGAATGACATACTGTTTGCTGGGGTTGACTTGGTTTGAGTCTCCTGACATTCTATAACTGGTTTATGACTGCTGATGAGAAAACGTTTCCTACAGAGTCGTAGGAATGACATACTGTTTGCTGAAGGACTTGGTTTGAGTCTCCTGACATTCACATTATAACTGGTTTATGACTGTTGATGAGAAAATAACAGCAGAGTCGTAGGAATGGGATATACTGTTTGCTGAAGTTGACTTGGTTTGAGTCTCTGGACATTCACATTATAACTGGTTTATGACTGCTGATGAGAAATGTTTCATAGAGTCGTAGGATCACATACTGTTTGCTGAAGTTGACTTGGTTTCAGTCTCCTGACATTCACATTATAATGGTTTATGACTGCTGATGAGAAATGTTTCCTATAGAGTCGTAGGAATGACATACCGTTTGCTGAAGTTGACTTGGTTTGAGTCTCCTGACATTCACATTATAACTGGTTTATGACTTCGATGAGAAATGTTTCCCATAGAGTCGTAGGAATGACATACTGTTTGCTGAAGTTGACCTGGTTTGAGTCTCCTGACATTCACATTATAATTGTCGGTGACCGCTGATGAGAAATGTTTCCATAGAGTCGTAGGAATGACATACTGTTTGCTGAAGTTGACTTGGTTTTGAGTCTCCTGACATTCACATTATAACTGGTTTATGACTGCTGATGAGAAATGTTTCCCATAGAGTCGTAGGGAATGACATACCGTTTGCTGAAGGACTTGGTTTGAGTCTCCTGACATTCACATTATAACTGGTTTATGACTGTTGATGAGAAATGTTTCCCTATAGAGTCGTAGGAATGACATACTGTTTGCCAGTTGACTTGGTTTGAGTCTCCCGACATTCATATCATAACTGGTTTATGACTGCTGATGAGAACAAGCTTCATAGAGTCGTAGAATGACATACTGTTTGCTGAAGCTGACTTGGTTTGGGTCTCCTGACATTCACATTATAACTGGTTTATGACTGCTGATGAGAAATGTGTTTCCCACAGAGTCGTAGGAATGACATACTGTTTGCCGGGTTGACTTGGTCGAGTCTCTCCTGACATTCACATTATAACTGGTTTATGACCGCGATGCAGGAAATGTTTCCCACAGAGTCGTAGGAATGACATACCGTTTGCTGAAGTTGACTCTGTCGGAGTCTCCCCTGACATTCACATTATAACTGGTTTATGACTGCTGATGAGAAATGTTTCCCATAGAGTCGTAGGAATGACATACTGTTTGCTGAAGTTGGACTTGGTTTGGGTCTCCTGACATTCATACTAACTGGTTTATGACTGCTGATGAGAAATGTTTCCCATAGAGTCGTAGGAATGACATACTGTTTGCTGAAGTTGAATTGGTTTGGGTCTCCTGACATTCACATTATAACTGGTTTATGACTGCTGATGAGAAATGTTTCCACAGAGTCGTAGGAATGACATACAATGTTTGCTGAAGTTGACTCTGTTTGAGTCTCCTGACATTCACATTACAACTGGTTTATGACTGTTGATGAGAAAACGTTTCCCATAGAGTCGTAGGAATGTGACATACACTGTTTGCTGAAGTTGACTTGGTTTGAGTCTCCTGACATTCACATTATAACTGGTTTATGACTGCTGATGAGAAATGTTTCCCATAGAGTCGTAGGAATGACATACTGTTTGCTGAAGTTGGAACTGTTTGGGTCTCCCGACATTCACATTATAACTGGTTTATGACTGCTGACGTAGAAATCGTTTCCCATAGAGTCGTAGGAATGACACACTGTTTGCTGAAGCGACTTGGTTTGGGTCTCCTGACATTCACATTATAACTGGTTTATGACTGCTGATGAGAAATGTTTCCCATAGAGTCGAGAATGACATACTGTTTGCTGAAGTTGAATTGGTTTGGGTCTCCTGACATTCACATTATAACTGGTTTATGACCGCTGATGAGAAATGTTTCCCATAGAGTCGTAGGAATGACATACTGTTTGCTGAATTTGACTTGGTTTGGGTCTCCTGACATTCAATATTATAACTGGTTTATGACTGCTGATGAGAACAAGCCTATAGAGTCGTAGGAATGACATACTGTTTAAGGAAGTTGAATTGGTTTGGGTCTCCCGACATTCACATTATAACTGGTTTATGACTGCTGATGAGAAATGTTTCCCACAGAGTCGTAGGAATGACATACTGTTTGCTGCTGACTTGGTTTGGGTCCTGACATTCACATTATAACTGGTTTATGACTGCTGATGAGAAATGTTTCCCATAGAGTCGTAGGAATGACATACTGTTTGCTGAAGTTGGATTTGGTTTGGCCCCGACATTCACATTATAACTGGTTTATGACTGCTGATGAGAAATGTTTCCATAGAGTCGTAGGAATGACATACTGTTTGCTGAAGTTGAATTGGTTTGGGCCCCTGACATTCACATTATAACTGGTTTATGACTGCTGATGAAAATGTTTCACAGAGTCGTAGGAATGACATACTGTTTGCTGAAGTTGAATTGGTTTGGGTCTCCTGACATTCACATTATAACTGGGCGTCAGCACTGCTGATGAGAAATGTTTCCCATAGAGTCGTAGGAATGACATACTGTTTGCTGAAGTTGAATTGGTTTGGGTCTCCCGACATTCACATTATAACTGGTTTATGACTGCCGATGAGAAATGTTTCCCTTGTAGAGTCGTAGGAATGAGCATACTGTTTGCTGAAGTTGAATTGGTTTGGGTCTCCCGACATTCACATTATAACTGGTTTATGACTGCCGATGAGAAATGTTTCCCATAGAGTCGTAGGAATGACATACTGTTTAAGGAAGTTGAATTGGTTTAACCTCTGACATTCAAGCAGCATTATAACTGGTTTATGACCGTTGATGAGAAATGTTTCTCATAGAGTCGTAGAAATGATATACTGTTTGCTGAAGTTGACTTGGTTTGGGTCTCCTGACATCTACATTATAACTGGTTTATGACCGCTGATGAGAAAAGTTTCCTACAAAGAGTCGTAGGAATGACATACTGTTTGCTGAAGCTGACTTGGTCGGCTCCGACATTCACATTATAACTGGTTTATGACTGCTGACGAGAAAAGTTTTGGCAAAGAGTCGTAGGAACGACATACTGTTTGCTGAAGTTGAATTGGTTTGGGTCTCCGACATTCATATTTATAACTGGTTTATGACTGCTGATGAGAAAAGTTTCCACAAAGAGTCGTAGGAATGGACATACTGTTTGCTGAAGTTGACTTGGCTAGTCTCCTGACATTCACATTATAACTGGTTTGCGACTGCTGATGAGAAATGTTTCCTACAGAGTCGTAGGAATGAGACACCGTTTGCTGAAGTTGAATTGGTTTGGGTCTCCTGACATTCACATTATAACTGTCGGCGACTGCCGATGAGAAATGTTTCTCATAGAGTCGTAGGAATGACAACAAATGTTTGTTGAAGTTGAATTGGTTTGGCCCTGACATTCACATTATAACTGGTTTATGACTGCTGATGAGAAATGTTTCATAGAGTCGTAGGAATGACATACTGTTTGCTGAAGTTGAATTGGTTTGGGTCTCCTGGTATTCACATTATAACTGGTTTATGACCGTTGATGAGAAATGTTTCCCATAGAGTCGTAGGAATGACATACTGTTTGTTGAAGTTGAATTGGTTTGGGTCTCCCGGGATTCGCATTATAACTGGTTTATGACCGCTGCTGATGAGAAAAGTTTCCCATAAAGAGTCGTAGGAATGACATACTGTTTGCCGAAGTTGACTTGGTTTGGGTCCCCTGACATTCACATTATAACTGGTTTATGACTGCTGATGAGAACAAGCCTTTCCCAGAGTCGTAGGAATGACATACTGTTTGCTGAAGTTGATTGGTTTGGGAATTCTCCTGACATTCACATTATAACTGGTTTATGACTACTGATAGAAATGTTTCCCATAGAGTCGTAGGAATGACATACTGTTTGCTGAGAGTTGAATTGGTTTGGGTCTCCTGACATTCACATTATAACTGGTTTATGACTGCTGATGAAATGTTTCCCACAGTCAGTAGGAATGACATACTGTTTGCTGAAGTTGAATTGGTTTGGGTCTCCTGACAGCTACATTATAACTGGTTTGCAGGCTGCTGGTAATCTTTCCCATAGAGTCACGTAGAATGACGCCTCTGTTTGCTGAAGTTGAATTGGTTTGGGTCTCCTGACATTCACATTATAACTGGTTTATGACTGCTGATAGAAATGTTTCCCATAGAGTCGTAGGAATGACATACTGTTTGCTGAAGTTGACTTGGTTTGGGTCTCCTGACATTCACATTATAACTGGTTTATGACTGCTGATGAGAAATGTTTTCCCTTGAGGTATTAAGACCTTTTGTTTGCTGAGTTGACTTGGTTTGGGTCTCCCTGACATTCACATTATAACTGTTTTATGACTCCTTTGATGAGAAATGTTTCCCATAGTGTGACCTCTGTTTATGAAGTTGACTTGGTTTGGGTCTCCTGACATTCACATTATAACTGGTTTATGACTGCTGATGAGAAATGTTTCCCATAGAGTCATGGAATGACATACTGTTTGCTGAAGTTGACTTGGTTTGGGTCTCCTGACATTCACATTATAACTGGTTCTGTTTTGATGAGAAATGTTTCCCATGAGTCATGGGAATGACACTGTTTGCTGAAGTTGAATTGGTTTGGGTCTCTGACATTCACATTATAACTGGTTTATGACTGCTGATGAGAAATGTTTCCCATAGAGTCATGGGAATGACATACTGTTTGCTGAAGTTGAGTGGTTTGGGTCTCCTGACATTCACATTATAACTGGTTTATGACTGCTGATGAAATGTTTCCATAGAGTCGTAGGAATGACATACTGCTGAAGTTGACTTGGTTTGGGTCTCCTGACATTCACATTATAACTGGTTTATGACTGCGATGAGAAATGTTTCCCATAGAGTCGTAGGAATGACATACTGTTTGCTGAAGTTGACTTGGTTTGGGTCTCCTGGCCTTCACATTATAACTGGTTTATGACTGCTGATGAGAAATGTTTCCCGAGTCAGTAGGAATGACATACTGTTTGCTGAAGTTGACTTGGTTTGGGTCTCCCGGGTTGCCATTATAACTGGTTTATGACTGCTGATGAGAAATGTTTCCCATAGTCATAGGAATGACATACTGTTTGCTGAAGTTGAATTGGTTTGGGTCTCCTGACATTCACATTATAACTGGTTTATGACTGCTGATGAGAAATCAACACCAGTCATTAGGAATGACATACTGTTTGCTGAAGTTGAATTGGTTTAGGTCTCCTGGCGGTCATTATAACTGGTTTATGACTGCTGATGAGAAATGTTTCCCCCTTGATCAATAGGAATGACATACTGTTTGCTGAAGTTGACTTGTTTGGTCTCTGACATTCACATTATAACTGGTTTATGACTGCTGATGAGAAATGTTTCCCATAGAGTCGTAGGAATGACACCTGTTTGCTGAAGTTGAATTGGTTGGGTCTCCTGACATTCACATTATAACTGGTTTCACTGACTGCTGATGAGAAATGTTTCCCATAGAGTCATAGGAATGACATGCACTGTTTGCT
This sequence comes from Ascarosepion bandense, assembly GCA_037127315.1. Lineage (NCBI taxonomy): Eukaryota > Metazoa > Mollusca > Cephalopoda > Sepiida > Sepiidae > Ascarosepion > Ascarosepion bandense. The sequence continues at coordinate 7,570 of JBBBDQ010021737.1, read as the reverse complement.
GAAGTTGAATTGGTTTGGGTCTCCTGACATTCACATTATAACTGGTTTATGACTGCTGATGAGAAATGTGTTTCCTTAGAGTCGTAGGAATGAAACTTCTGTTTGCTAACAGTTAGATTGGTTTGGGTCTCCTGACATTCACATTCTAACTGAGACATGACTACTGATGAGAAATGTTTATAGAGTCGTAGGAATGACATACTGTTTAACGAAGTTGACTTAGTTTGGGTCTCCTGACATTCACATTCTGTGGTTTATGACTGCTGATGAGAAATGTTTCCCATAGAGTCGTAGAGATGACATACTGTTTGCTGAAGTTGAATTGGTTTGGGTCTCCTGACATTCACATTAGCTGGTTATGACTGCTGATAGAAATGTTTCCCATGGGAGTCGTAGGAATGACATACTGTTGCTGAAGTTGAATTGGTTTGGGTCTCTGACATTCATTATAACTGGTTATGATACCCTGATGAAATGTTTCCCATAGAGTCATAAGATAACATACTGTTTGCAGAAGTTGACTTGGTTTGGGTCTCTGACATTCACATTATAGCTTTGGTTTTATGACTGCTGATGAGAAATGTTTCCATAGAGTCGTAGGAATGACATACTGTTTGCTGAAGTTGACTTGGTTTGGGTCTCCTGACATTCACATTATAACTGGTTTATGACTGCTGATGAAATGTTTCCCTTAAGTCGTAGAATGACTATACTGTTTGCTGAAGTTGACTTGGTTTAGGGTCTCCTGACATTCACATTATAACTGGTTTTATGACTGCTGATGAGAAATGTTTCCCATAGAGTCGTAGGAATGACATACTGTTTGCTGAAGTTGACTTGGTTTGGGTCTCCTGACATTCACATTATAACTGGTTTATGACTGCTGATGAGAAATGTTTCCCATAGAGTCGTAGGAATGACATACTGTTTGCTGAAGTTAGATTGGTTTGGGTCTCCTGACATTCACAATATAACTGGTTTATGACTGCTGATGAGAAATGTTTCCCATAGAGTCGTAGGAATGACATACTGTTTGCTGAAGTTGAATTGGTTTGGGTCTCTGACAGCTACATTATAACTGGTTTATGACTGCTGATGAGAAATGTTTCCCATAGAGTCGTAGGAATGACATACTGTTTGCTGAAGTTGAATTGGTTTGGAGTCTCCTGACATTCACATTATAACTGGTTTATGACTGCTGATGAGAAATGTTTCCCATAGAGTCGTAGGAATGACATACTGTTTGCTGAAGTTGGCTTGGTTTGGGTCTCCTGTTATTAACATTATAACTGGTTTATGTTGCTGATAGAAATGTTTCCCATAGAGTCTTGGGTAGGCATACTGTTTGCTGAAGTTGACTTGGTTTGGGTCTCCTGACATTTCACATTATAACTGGTTTATGACTGCTGATGAGAAATGTTTCCCATAAAGTCGTAGGAATGACATACTGTTTGCTGAAGTTGAATTGGTTTGGGTCTCTGACATTCACATTATAACTGGTTTATGACTGCTGATGAGAAATGTTTCCCATAGAGTCGTAGGAACATACTGTTTGCTGAAGTTGAATTGGTTTGGGTCTCACACAACCTTCCACAGCCTGCTTTGGTTTATGACTGCTGATGAGAAATGTTTCCCTTAGAGTCAATAGGGAATAAACATACTATTTTGCTGAAGTTGAATTGGTTTGGGTCTCCTGACATTCACATTATAACTGGTTTATGGCTGCTGGTAATGTTTCCCATAGAGTCGTAGGAATGACATACTGTTTGCTGAAGTTGAATTGGTTTGGGTCTCCTATTTTCACATTATAAACACTGGTTTATGACTGCTGATGAGAAATGTTTCCCATAGAGTCGTAGGAATGACATACTGTTTTGCAAGTTGAATTGGTTTGGGTCTCCTGACATTCACATTATAACTGTTTATGACTGCTGATGAGAAATGTTTCCCATAAGTCGTGAATGACATACTGTTTGCTGAAGTTGAATTGGTTTTGGGTCTCCTGACATTCACATTATAACTGGTTTATGACTGCTGATGAAAATGTTTATAGAGTCGTAGGAATGACATACTGTTTGCTGAAGTTGACTTGGTTTGGGTCTCCCGGGATTGCATTAACTGGTTTATGACTGCTGTTGAGAAAAGTTTCCCATAAGAGAGTCGTAGGAATGACATACTGTTTGTAGTTGAATTGGTTTAGGTCTCTGACATTCACATTATAACTGGTTTATGACTGCTGATGAGAAATGTTTTCCCCGCAGAGTCGTAGAGATGACATACTGTTTGCTAGAGTTGACTTGGTTTGGGTCTCCTGACATTCACATTATAACTAGTTTATGACTGCTGATGAGAAATGTTTCCCATAGAGTCGTAGGAATGACATACTGTTTGCTGAAGTTGGCTTGGTTTGGGTCTCCTGACATTCATTATAACTGGTTTATGACTGCTGATGAGAAATGTTTCCCATAGAGTCATTAGGAATGACATACTGTTTGCTGAAGTTGACTTGGTTTGGGTCTCCTGACATTCACATTATAACTGGTTTATGACTGCTGATGAGAAGTATTTCCCATAGAGTCATTGGAATGACATACATTTTACTGAAGTTGACTTGGTTTGGGTCTCCTGACATTCACATTATAACTGGTTTATGACTGCTGATGAGAAATGTTTCCCATGAAGTCCTTAGGAATGACATGCCACCTTGAAGTTGAATTGGTTTGGGTCTCCTGACATTCACATTATAACTGGTTTATGACTGCTGATGAAATGTTTCCCATAGAGTCGTAGAATGACATACTGTTTGCTGATTGACTTGGTTTGGGTCTCCCAGGTTAACATTATAACTGGTTTATGACTGCTGATGAGAAAAGTTTCCCATAAAGAGTCGTAGGAATGACATACTGTTTGCTGAAGTTGAATTGGTTTGGGTCTCTGGCATTCACATTATAACTGGTTTATGACTGCTGATGAGAAATGTTTCCCATAAAGTCGTAGGAATGACATACTGTTTGCTGAAGTTGACTTGGTTTGGGTCTCCTGACATTCACATTATAACTGGTTTATGACTGCTATTTGAAAATGTTTCCCATAGAGTCGTAGGAATGACATACTGTTTGCTGAAGTTGACTGGTTTGGGTCTCCCAGGATTCAAGTATAACTGGTTTATGACTGCTGATGAGAAAAGTTTCCATAAAGAGTCGTAGGAATGACGCACTGTTTGCTACAGTTGAATTGGTTTGGAGTCTCCTGACATTCACATTATAACTGGTTTAATTGCTGATGAGAAATGTTTCCCATAAGTCGTAGGAATGACGCCTGTTTGCTGAAGTTGACTTGGTTTGGGTCTCCTGGTATTCCACATTATAACTGGTTTATGACTGCTGATAGAGAAATGTTTCCCATGAGAGTCATGGAGATAACCTCTTGTTTACTGAAGTTGACTTGGTTTGGGTCTCTGACATTCACATTATAACTGGTTTATGACTGCTGATGAGAAATGTTTCCCATAGAGTCGTGGAATGACATACTGTTTGCTGAAGTTGAATTGGTTTGGTCTCTGACATTCACATTATAACTGGTTTATGACTGCTGATGAGAAATGTTTCCCATAGAGTCGTAGGAATGACATACTGTTTATGAAGTTGACTTGGTTGGGTCTCTGACATTCATATAACTGGTTTTATGACTGCTGATAGAAATGTTTCCCTTGGTCAATGGAATGACATACTGTTGTTGCTGAAGTTGACTTGGTTTGGGTCTCCTGACATTCACATTATAACTGGTTGCTGACTGCTGATGAGAAATGTTTCCCCATAGAGTCGTAGGAATGACATACTGTTTGCTGAAGTTGAATTGGTTTGGTCTCCTGACATTCACATTATAACTGGTTTATGACTGCTGATGAAATGTTTCCCATAGAGTCGTAGGAGCATTTATACTGTTTGCTGAAGTTGAATTGGTTTGGGTCTCTGACATTCACATTATAACTGGTTTATGACTGCTGATGAAATGTTTCCCATAAGTCGTAGGAATGACATACTGTTCTTTGAAGTTGAATTGGTTTGCGTCTCCATGACATTCACATTATAACTGGTTTATGACTGCTGTTAAATGTTTCCCATAGAGTCAGAAGGAATGACATACTGTTTACACTTTGAAGTTGAATTGGTTTGGGTCTCCTGACATTCACATTATAACTGGTTTATGACTGCTGATGAGAAATGTTTCCCATAGAGTCGTAGGAATGACATACTGTTTGCTGAAGTTGACTTGGTTTGAGTCTCCTGACATTCACATTATAACTGGTTTTATGACTGCTGGTAAATGTTCCCATAGAGTCGTAGGGCTTGACATACTGTTTGCTGAAGTTGACTTGGTTTGGGTCTCCTGACATTCACATTATAACTGGTTTATGACTGCTGATGAGAAATGTTTCCCATAGAGTCATAGGAATGACATACTGTTGCTGGTGATTGGTTTGGGTCTCCTGACATTCACATTATAACTGGTTTTATGACTGCTGATGAGAAATGTTTCCCATAGAGTCGTAGATGACATACTGTTGCTGAAGTTGACTTGGTTTGGGTCTCCTGACATTCACATTATAACTGGTTTATGACTGCTGATGAGAAATGTTTCCCATAGAGTCATGCAGGAATGACATCCTGTTTGCTGAAGTTGAATTGGTTTGGGTCTCTAGCTTATTCACATTATATTGGTTTATGACTGCTGATGAGAAATATTTCCCACATAGAGTCATTAGGAATGACATACTGTTTGCTGAAGTTGACTTGGTTTGGGTCTCCTGACATTCACATTATAACTGGTTTATGACTGCTGATGAAATGTTTCCCATAGAGTCATTAATGGTATACTGTTGCTGAGATTGGCTTGGTTTGGGGCTCCTGACTTGTTCACATTATAACTGGTTTATGACTGCTTTGATGAAAATGTTTCTTTATAGAGTCGTAGGAATGACATACTGTTTGCTGATTGACTTGGTTTGGGTCTCCTGACAGCTACATTATAACTGGTTTATGACTGCTGATGAGAAATGTTTCCCATAGAGTCGTAGGAATGACATACTGTTTGCTGAAGTTGACTTGGTTTTGGGTCTCCTGACATTCACATTATAACTGGTTTATGACTGCTGATGAGAAATGTTTCCCATAGAGTCATTAGGAATGACATGCTGTTTGCTGAAGTTGACTTGGTTTTGGGTCTCCTGACATTCACATTATAACTGGTTTATGACTGCTGATGAGAAATGTTTCCCATAGAGTCGTAAAGATGACATACTGTTGCTGAAGTTGAATTGGTTTGGGTCTCCTGACATTCACATTATAACTGGTTCCTTGACTGCTGATGAGAAATGTTATGAGTCATTAGGAATGACATCACTGTTTGCTGAAGTTGACTTGGTTTGGGTCTCTGACATTCACATTATAACTGGTTTATGACTGCTGATGAAATGTTTCCCATAGAGTCGTAGGAATGACATACTGTTTGCTGAAGTTGGCTGGTTTGGGTCTCACAACATTTCACATTATAACTGGTTACCATTCCTTTGATGAGAAATGTTTCCCACAGAGTCAATGAGACAACATACTGTTTGCTGAAGTTGACTTGGTTTGGGTCTCCTGACATTCACATTATAACTGGTTTATGGCTCTTTGATGAGAAATGTTTCCCATAGAGTCGTAGGAATGACATACTGTTTGCTGGGGTTGACTTGGTTTGGGTCTCCTGACATTCATGCTGCTGGTTTCCTTGACTGCTGATGAAATGTTTCCCATAGAGTCAATAGGAATGACACTTTGTTGCTGAAGTTGACTTGGTTTGGGTCTCTGACATTCACATTATAACCTTGGTTTATGACACAGTGAAATGTTTCCCATGAGTCGTAGGAATGACATACTGTTTGCTGAAGTTGACTTGGTTTAGTCTCCTGACATTCACATTATAACTGGTTTTGCTATGACTGCTGATGAGAAATGTTTTATAGAGTGTGGGAATGACATACTGTTTGCTGAAGTTGACTTGGTTTGATCTCTGACATTCACATTATAACTGGTTTATGACTGCTGATGAGAAATGTTTCCCATAGAGTCGTAGGAATGACCTGTTTGCTGAAGTTGACTTGGTTTGGGTCTCCTGTATTCACATTATAACTGGTTTATGACTACAGTAAATGTTTCCCATAGAGTCGTAGAGACAGGCATACTGTTTGCTGAAGTTAGGTGGTTTGGGTCTCTGACATTCACATTATAACTGGTTTTATGACTGCTGATGAGAAATGTTTCCCATAGAGTCGTAGGAATGACATACTGTTTGCTGAAGTTGACTTGGTTTGAGTCTCCCTGACATTCACATTATAACTGGTTTATGACTGCTGATGAGAAATGTTATAGAGTCGTAGGAATGACTATTACTGTTTGCTGAAGTTGACTTGGTTTAGTCTCCTGACATTCACATTTATAACTGGTTTATGACTGCTGATGAAAATCTTTTATAAGTCGTGAATGACATACTGTTTGCTGAAGTTGACTTGGTTTGAGTCTCTGACATTCACATTATAACAGTTTCTGACTGCTGATGAGAAATGTTCCAGGAGTCGTAGGAATGACATACTGTTTGCTGAGAAGTTGACTTGGTTTGGGTCTCCTGACATTCACATTATAACTGGTTTATGACTGCTGATGAGAAATGTTTCCCCATAGAGTCTCGTAGGAATGACATACTGTTTGCTGAAGTTGACTTGGTTTGAGTCTCCTGACATTCACATTATAACTGTTTATGACTGCTGATAGGAAATGTTTCCCATAGAGTCGTAGGAATGACATACTGTTTGCTGAAGTTGACTTGGTTTGAGTCTCCTGACATTCACATTTATAACTGGTTTATGACTGCCGTGAGAAATGTTTCCCATAGAGTCATGGAGAATGACATACTGTTTGCTGAAGTTGACTTGGTTTGAGTCTCTGACATTCACATTATAACTGGTTTATGACTGCTGATGAGAAATGTTTCCCATAGAGTCATTAAGGAATGACATACTGTTTGCTGTAGGTTTGAGTCTCTGACATTCACATTATAACTGGTTTATGACTGCTGATGAGAAATGTTTCCCATAGAGTCGTAGGAATGACATACTGTTTGCTGAAGTTGACTTGGTTTGAGTCTCTGACATTCACAGTATAACTGGTTTATGACTGCTGATGAGAAATGTTTATAGAGTCGTAGGAATGACATACTGTTTGCTGAAGTTGACTTGGTTTGAGTCTCCTGACATTCACATTATAACTGGTTTATGACTGCTGATGAGAAATGTTTCCCATAGAGTCGTAGGAATGACGTACTGTTTTGCTGAAGTTGACTTGGTTTGAGTCTCCTGACATTCACATTATAACTGGTTTATGACTGCTGATGAGAAATGTTTCCCATAGAGTCAGCAGGGCCTTTATACTGTTTGCTGAGAGTTGACTTGGTTTAGTCTCTGACATTCACATTATAACTGGTTTATGACTGCTGATGAGAAATGTTTCCCATAGTCGTAGGAATGACATAC